>CAXAMN010027950.1:159186-193129 GCA_963970005.1 Durusdinium trenchii
GAAAAGAACTGGGAGACAAATGAAAGGAAGTGGGAGACAAGCCAGCCAGGGACCCGACCACAAGCACCCAGCCTGGGAGACAAATGAAAAGCACTGGGAGACAAATGAAAAGAAGTGGGAGACAAATGAAAGCAAGTGGGAGACAAGCCAGCCGGGACCACAAGCAACAGCCTGGGAGACAAATGAAAAGAAATGGGAAACAAATGAAAAGAACTGGGAGACAAATGAAAGCAAGTTGGAGACAAGCCAGCCTGGAACCCGACCAGAAGCACCCACCCTGGGAGACAAATGAAAAGAACTGGGAGACAAATGAAAGGAAGTGGGAGACAAGCCAGCCGGGAACCCGACCACAAGCGCCCAGCCTGGGAAACAAATGAAAAGAATTGGGAGACAAATGAAAGGAAGTGGAGACAAGCCAGCCTGGAACCCGACCACAGGCGCCCACCCTGGGAGACAAATGAAAAGAACTGGGAGACAAATGAAAGGAAGTGGGAGACAAGCCAGCCAGGAACCCGACCACAAGCAACAGCCTGGGAAACAAATGAAAAGAAATGGGAGACAAATGAAAAGAACTGGGAGACAAATGAAAGGAAGTGGGAGACAAGCCAGCCGGGAACCCGACCACAAGCAACAGCCTGGGAGACAAATGAGACAAATGAAAAGAACTGGGAGACAAATGAAAGCAAGTTGGAGTCCAGCACCAAGGCGACCATTCTTTAAAGCATTGAGAACCCCTAACAGTAAACTGTTTGGGGAATGAACCTTGCTCCCACTCACTGAAAAATATACTTTTGAGCATTGCTCAATGCCTTTTGGAACTGGATAGCTCTTCGGCGTATCGACTTTAAAAGTCACTTGGCTCTCAGGCTCAGCATGCTTCCGACACCGCAGGCAGCAGCAGGTCAGCAGGCATCCCAAAAGAAAACCAGCTGCAAAGACCAAAGCGATCGCTGCTTCCAGGCTCAGCATCGCAAGCGCCGTTTCCGCATCCGGCATCATACCTCGGATGGTATAAGCTTCATTCCAAGAAAAGCTGTATCTCACAGTCTGCAAAAAGAAACCAAGATTCTTTCGAAATGTGCAATCGAAAGTGCTCGCAAAAACGTGCCATTCGGCTCAGACAACGTGCAAGACTTACTTGGCTATTATGATTCTAATTCGGCTTTAAATCCTTTAAGGATTAGCTCGCAAAATCTCCTGGGGTAGTGTTGCGTTTCCTTCCAATTGACTTCCTTGGACGGCAAATGATCATGACTACCATCACAAACGCAAACCTTCAGGCTTTCCAACAATCGAGTACTATCTGTCTCAATCCTCCAGGTCTTTCTGACCAACTGACCCTTCTAGTTCAACTTGACTGAACAAGCATCCACAAACGTTGAAAACGTCTTTCGTTTCCTCAGAAAATCTTTAGTCTGATTCCATCCCCAATAAGCACATCTCTTTGGCCATTCAATTGCTACGAAATCGGCTACTTCCGACATCCGTAAGAAACCTTTCCATAGCTTCTTCTGTATCTGGTACAACTCTCGAAGATGACCCATATAGTCCTGACCAAACTTCTTGATACAAATGTACTGAAACGGACATCCTCCTGTACACGGAATCGACGACCACAAGACAACAAGCTTTCCTCTCTTCCGATGGCTTATCATCTGCTCCCGAACTGACTCGATCGTGTCCGATCGGGTTCCGTCATCCGCCTCAGTGACAGTCAAGACTTCGACACCTTCCGTACTGCTTCCGACTTCTTTCATCTCGGACTCCGGTGATGTGCAAAACTCAACAATTAGGATTTCGGTACATGTGACCTTATCCATAACCCACAACCATCTCCCGATCCAGTCATACGGCACTTCAAATGAAATGAGAAATGCTCTGACAACTCCGATCGTCTCCATATGTTGTAAAGTCACAGCTCTCGACAATGCCTTGGTCATCAAATCGGCACAATTCTCGGTACCTCGGACAAAGCTGATGGAAATCACTCCCTTATAGACTGCATCTTGCAAAAAACAGATCCGAATGTCTATATGTCTCAATCTTCTCAATAACCCTGACATCTCTGTGACATTTCGGGCTGCCATCGAATCCGTAAGCAAACCTGGAATGGGCAATTCCTCAGCTTGACATCCATAGACATGTGCCACGGCATGTTGAATACCTATCGTCTCTTTCGCTCCTTCGAACAAAGCATATAGCTCTGCCTCGGCTGAACTACAGGCTACACTCTGCTGCAACCTACTGAATGCTTTGACACAACAATCACTAACGAAGATGGCTGCTCCTGAAGTACTCTTCCTATTGGTGGACTTTTCGGCTGCCCAACTGGCATCGACATAGGTCGTAATCCTTGGTGGTCCTGAGTACTCATAGCTTCTGAACTTCAACTTTCGATTGGCTACTGATCGGATGTAACGGATACTCGCACGCATCGCAGTCTCGTGTACAGCTAGCGGTTGAGATTGACCTCGGGCAAGCATTGAACACAACCAACAAAGATCAGGTCTCGACTGAGCTACCCAACCTAGCTTACCTAGTGCGGTTCGAAAGGTTGCTGCTGCCTCGGGTGACAACGGTTTCCGATCTTCTTCTCGATCACGATCATAAAGCTGAAACAAATTGGGGGTCGCTTGACTTTCCTTTCCTCCTGGATACAAGTTCATCATGCCTTCATAGTACTCTTTCTCCATGTACAAGGCAATCGTTCCATCTTCTTCCTTTTCGATCACCTTTCCCAGAAAACGAATTCTATCTTCTTCAAGCTTTCCGGTGACTTTCAGTCTAAGCTTCTTTGATAATTCATCAACGAGCTTCTGAATATTTCGATCGTCTCCGACAACCAGCAAATCATCAACGTACATCAAAACGATCAAGTGATTCTCCTCTTCCGTCTCTGCAACTCCTTTTCGATATCTTCCGGCGAAGATTGTCTTTTCCGTCACACACGCTGTCAAACCTTCTTGATCTAACAGATCGGCTAGGTGACGATACCATGACATTCCTGCAGAACGAAGTCCATTCATCGCTTTCTCAAGAATGACGAACAAAGGCTCTCCGTCTTCATCTTCCATCCCAGTCGGCAACGAAACTACCGCTGGGTGAATAACGGGGGCATGCAAGAATGCTGTACTTACATCTAAAACCCATGCTGTCTTTCCAACTCCTCCTTTCTTTGATTTCTTTCGAAAACTTGACTTCTGAGCAAGATAAGACAACGCAACCTTCAACGCCTCTGATGACGCTGTAGGGCTTGAAACGCCCAACTCGGCTGCTGACGGACCTGTGGCGAAATCACGGACAACAAGTCTCGATCGAACGATGTCTCCTTTGATAGCATCATGCTTATTTACAACTACCCATCGGGTTGAGATGATTCGGATACCATGCATCTGGCAATACTCTTGCGCTTCATTTTTATTCACGACCTGACCTGTCCTGTGCTTCTCTAGGGCAATGACCTCTGTGTGCATTCCCTCGAACGTGGCATCCACATCTAATGGACCTTCACCTATATCTGAAGTCGCTCTTGATGGCTTTCGGAGTACAATCCATCTACCTCCAAACCACACTTTGCACGAATCGGCCTTCGCGTCGAACTTGGACTCCTCGGTTTCCTTTGGAACCTTCCTGCTATACTCAAGTACCCCCTCTTGAACTGATGACAAGAACCTTTCAACCTCATCATCCGAACATCTTGACAAAGGGTCTTTCACCTTTTCCCACAACTCTTTACCTAGATCTGATAAGCTCGCAATGGCATTACCTTGATGATCATACATGTAGAGCTGCTTGATTGGCAATTCGGTAAACCCTTTCCAATGATGCCTCAATGGCGCGGTCTGGGTTCCGAACTCGCTGACATGGACCTTGAACTGGTCCCTTGGAATCTCATCGACTGGCCTTTCATCAACAGCATCGACGTAGTGCGTCCTCTGAATACCTACCAGCTGATCCTCAGGCATCGGCAATGGCAGTGATGATGCTGCAAAAACACATTTTCGACTTCTGTGGTGAACTCTTCTCAACACAAGCTTGTCAAGGTCAACTTCCCAATGGTCATGATTTCGGTTCTTTCCTCTTCTTGGGATTTTCTGGAACAAATCAATGTCCATGGGACTCTCCCCGGGTGATTCGGGTGTTCTGTACCCTTCCGGTACCTCTGTTGGCTCATAGCCTTCACTCATCCGATCATCCTCGATAGGTTCCGGATTCTTTCCGATCTCATATGGATTCGTTGGATCCTCTTGCATTGGCGTCGGTTCGGTATCCGCTTCCTGTCCCTTTGGCGCATGGAACGGTACATCATCAAACTCTGGAAATCTCTCTCCAGTCTCTTTCTCTTCATGCTCGCGATGAAATCTATCCCACTCATCATCGATAGACTTTCTTTTCCTCTTCTCTCGTTCTGACTCTGATTCTGGAACTCTTTCTCCCGACTCTTGCTGAGATTCAGGCTTTCCTTCGGTATCCAAGCCTTCTTCCAATCCTTCAGGCACGACGGGCACAGACGACTCGTCTTCAATCGGTACTATCCGTTTGTACTCTTCTTCAAGATATTTCTTGTAACGGTTCCGACACTTCACTGAATGACCTGTTTCACTCCCGTTCGAACAAGCTGGACATCTCGAAGTCTTATTCACTTCACTCCAATACCAAGGTGGTTCCCCTTCATGGATGAGCAAATCAATCAATTTCTGGGGTTTCGAAAGATCATTCGGTAGTCTTTCAATCCTGTCTGGCTTCACTCCACTCTTGGAATTTGGAATTTCACACAACATACCAAGTCCAGCGACAAAACGAATCGGTGCGGCAATCTTCAAGTCTCGAACAGGCACAACCACAGTCTCATCCTGTGAACCTTCGAAGGCAACGAAGTGACCTAACGAAGATAACTTTGGGGTCAAGTAAATGCCTGGAACAAAGTGACGTGCGTTTGCTTCTCTGACCTTTTCCAAGTACCCATCAGTCGGCCTGGCAAAAACCAAACATCCAAATGGCATCACACGATTGGTGTTTGGGACTTCTCCTGAACTAGTTACACTGATGCGCATACGTTGATACGGTGTCAGCGAACTGTTGGCTTGCAGCTGAAATGCATTGTGGACATGACAAGCGTTTGCTGCGGCGTATCGAAGGCTTTCACTACCTAGCATCAGTCCGTGCTGGTACAACACTGTACGAATACATCCTAGTTGAGTCTTGAGGGTCCTAACTGCTCTCTCGGCTCCAGTTGCGTGTCTTCCTGGACGACTAGTCTCATGCCTTGAGACAATCTTTAATCGAATGAGTTCCGAAATGAGCGCAGTCAAGTCACGGCCTTCATCACTGAGAACCATCGCACCTGTGGACGAACAATGGTTGATGGCAGCTGTCAAAACACGAATCGTCGAAGCTTGATCTACATAGATTGCAGCTGTTGCTATCATCCCGTGCGTTCGGTTCCACATCACAACATACCTATACATGTTTGGAGACTTTGGATGGGTGCATAGGTTGGCAATATCCATCTGGATCTCGTTGGTGACTTGATCTGTTCGTTTTGGCGCTCGTTTCAATCCCTTGCTCATGAGACAGACTGCACAGCTTGGATCATAAGGTGTGTGACTCTGCAAAATGTGCTTAGCTAGTCTGTTACCTCGTAGCTCGATGGGATATTCGAACTCGAACTCAGGCTCTGACTCAACGGTGCAAATGACTTCCTTTTTGCGCACGGCGTCGAATGCTGGATTTGAAAGATGCGCTCTGGCTCTTATCGGCGGCTCGACTCCCCTTTTGGGAGGAACCTGGACGCTTTGGATATCATGTCTTCCTTCGCGTCCGACGCTTCGGACATCGCGTCCTACTTCGCGTCTTCCCTCTTGTCCGAAAACTTGGACAGATGCTCCTGCAGTTGCTTGCGGTACGCAATCTCTTCCTCGGACAATGGCGCTTGAAGCGCTTCTGGCGGCGTAGCGGGACTCTCCCCCGCCATCACCGTCGGTTCCAACATTGCCTTTGGCGCTGGTGTCAGAACCACTCCTCCCGCTTTCGGTGGCACTGCGGGTTGCTCGAGAGAAATTCGTCTCGCCTTTCTCAAATTCTCTCGATCTTCTTCTTCTGCCCTCCATTGCAGAACTCTTCCTGCCGGCGACGCTGAACCTCCTTTCCATGCTCCAAGGCTTGTGCCATCCTCTCTGAACGGTACAGCGCCTTCGCCTTCCGGCGTCCTTCCTCTTCTTTCGCTTGACGATTGAGTTCCTTCTCCCATTCGATCGCTCCTGCCTGTCGCTCGGATGCTAGCTCTGATCGAAAAAGCTTCTCGCGCTCCTCGTCGGTCAGATGTGCCAAGTACTTCGGTACTCGCTTGGCGCCTGATCCTGATGCCGTGGGCGGCTTCTCCTCTTCGAGGGTCCCGGTACCCCTCTTGAGGTCTGCTGCTTTGAGGAGGTCTCTGGCCTTTTGAGCTAACACCTCGCCTGCCACCGCTTTTTGCTCTTCGGTGAGCGGTCGCGATTTCGCTTTGGGTCTCGTCGTTGGTGTCGGTGGCGTCTTTGGCCCCGGAACCGGTGGAGTTTTCGGCTCCGGAACTCCAGTCTGAGCAATCACTGCCAACATCTTCTCCGGATCGACGCTTACCGGACTCGCTGGTTCCTTCGGCTTGGCAACTGCCGGGCTTGCCGCCTCCTCCGGTCCGTCGACTGCTGGATCCTGCCACCCTGGGGGTGGACCCGGTGGGGGTTGAGGTCCCACCGGCTTTGCCTTTGCCTTCATTGGTAGCAATGATGGGGTTGGTCTCGGTGCCCTTCTGGTGGTTTCGTGAAGACGTAAATTCTCTTCTGTCAAGGTCAGGACTTGGTGACCTGCTTCCGATCCAGAAATGGGTGCAGCCTCTATCGATACCGCTGCGTTGCTTGAAGGACGCCAGATCGCTCGGACCTGAGACGTGTACTTCACATTCCCCGGTTCCTCGGGCTTTCTCTTCATGTAATACGCGGTTCCAGGCTTTATGTCCTGTCGTCGTGCCGACACTCCCCCTTGCGCATCCGCGTGGATACGCACTATTGTTTCGGATGTGATCCGCTCGTGTCCGGTTAAACCAGACGAAACGCTCTTTGGACCTTTGGTCGGTGTCGGAGCGCTCTCTGGAAGAACTCCGCGAATCTCTTCCAGGTCCCCAACGTCTGAGGTTTCCGAGCCGGTCAGGCTGACCAGCGAGATCCCTTGCGCTCCTGAAGGTTGGAATTCCACAAATCCCTTGGTCACCTTCTCTGGTTCTTGGGATCCTGATGCCCGTGGCCGACGCTTGGGTGCTACCCACACCTTGTGGCGGTCCTGCACCATGTACTCTCCCTTCGCGGTAACCCGGGAGGCCTGGACTTCGCGTTCAACCAATCGCAATTTCACAGTCCGCTCCTTCCGCCGTTTCAACACTTTCCTGATCGACCCTCTCGGCTCTGGGTCTGCCTTTGACACAGTCCAAGCTCGTCGGACTGATGGTCCTTTTCGAACTGCTTGCTGAAGGCCTACAATCCGATCCGACCGGCGCTGCTGTCTCAGCGCTCGCTGCCTGGCTCGATTCTTGATTCGCTTCTCCTCGTCCTTCTGGTCTTGCCGATGAAGCCAATTTGACCAGGCTTTCATCCGAAACTTCACTTCCTGCTCGGACGTTGCTTCCTGAGCTTTCTCTTCCGCGACAAAAGGCTTCTCTGGGATCTCTGGCTCTGGAAGATCCTTTGGATCTCCTGACTCGCGCTTCTCCGTCTCCAATCCCTTTTCCTCTACTGTCTCTGAAGGCTTCTCGGTAACTTCTGTGCTCCTCTCGGGTTCCTGTTCTGGAGGTTTCACGATCACTTCGGTACTCCCCTCTGGTTCCATCGTGACAAGGACAACTCTCCGCGTCTCTTCCCTCGGTTCCGATGGCTCCTCTTCCGCATCCTGTTGCTCGACTTGAGCGATCACAGTGCCTGGCGCTGGTTCGGTCGGTTCTTCCATGACCGTGTCCGGACTCTGTTCTTTCTTTTTCTCTCCGCTCAACTCCGTGGTATCGACCCAAGCATCCGAAGGCATGCTCCACTCGACGAAACCTGGGCTGGCCGGGGTCTGCACAGTCAATGCGCTCGTGCACCGAACTTGAACCTTCACGCTCTGCAACATGCAAGACCGAATCTTGAACTGCTTCATGCATGGTCGAATAACGAACAACACGGTGCGAACTGGGTTCAACATCGGACGTGTAGTGCAACGAATGGAGTGACGATGACATGTCAATGTCGATGACTCCTGGGTGGACAATTGAAATCCAAGGCACGTTACACCAGAGAAAAATGTCAAGATGAGTTCTACTACTCTTAGTTCTGTTTGGAACCTGGTCGTGACCTCCAAAATGTGAGAGGGACAAACATGGTGGCTTCGCCGGTTTATCTACCTCTCTGGAGGTTCGGGAACAGCTCTTGCCAGGTGAACATGAAAACGTCCAACCTTTACTGGCAAGAAGTGCAACACTCAGCAAACTAACCTGTCCATATCCGATCAGACCTGTAACTCTGAGCTTCTGCGGCCTCTGCAGTTGGCTGCCAGCGCAAATGCTGCGCGACACTGGTGACAGGCTTGAGCTAGCAGGTGCTGCGGGCGACGGCGCGGCGGCTCTCGACGAAGCAGCAACAGGCGAAGCAGCACAAGGCGACGACGCGGCGGCTCCATCGCAATCTACAAAGCTAACATGCCTACTTTTGAGAGCATGCGTGCTGAACTCTGCTTCGACACACCGATTTAAGATCATTTCCTGTCCATTGGCTGTGGTGCATCGTTCGTTGACGGCCCACTCCCTGCAAATCTGCAGGTATCCCTCATCCACTAGACTTTGACTGATCAAGTGGATGCTTGCCCCACTGTCCACCAAAAAGTGTGGATCAGTGGCATCGGTGTCCGCGACACTGGACGTCGTCAGTCGGTTGCCATAGCTGTGAAGCTGGTTCAGTAGGACGTCAGGTGGTACTGTCATGTCTAGCACACAACCCATTCCGAGAATGTCTTCTTCATCCTCCTCTCCTACACTGGCACGTGCTCCTTTCGGTTTCCCGCCTTTCGGTCCTTTTCCGCCCTTGGGTTCCCCTTTTCCTCCTTTAGGCTTGCCACCTTTTGGGTTTCCCTTCTTCTTTGAGTCGTAAGGCGAATGTGAACGATCCTTTCCACCTTTTGATTTGCCACCTTTCTCATTGCCTTTTCCCTTTCCTTTGTCCTTATCGGTACGCTTTGGTGACTTTGACCAACAATCTTTCTCAACATGTCCTGGCTTCCCACATCAACGACATCGAATCTCCTTGCCTTTGCCTTCACCCTTTGGTGTGCGATCTTTCCCTCCTTTGGGGCTTCCCTTGGGTGGTCGGTCATACCCAACAGGATTTCCTTTGTGACTGTCTCTGGAAAAGTCGAGTGCTTTCGATTGCTGTTCATAGAACTCCAATGACTCCATCAACTCTCGTAAAGTCGAAGACTTCCCATGGAACGCAAGGTGTCGGTGAATTTCTTGCGGTAGGCACCTCATCATGACCATAATCTGGTCCACCTCCATCATCTGGAGATCTGCGAATGCTGCACACTGATCTCGCAAGCGTGCAAACTCCTGTGGAAGGAACAAACATGTGTCCAACGGGTTCTTGATACTTCCTGCTGATGGACATCCAAGTTGCTTCAATCCATTCACATCAAGTCTCATCACTGCTTCCCGCAGTGACAGTGCTTCCGCTCGAGTCGTAACTCCAAGCAAGTTGTTGATTCTCCTGAACAACTCGTATCCGCACGTGAGTCCTCCCTGCTCTCGTTCCTGCAGGACTGCGAGGTCCAATCCCCTCTTGTATCCTGACATTGCTTGTTTCATCCAGTGATACAGTTTACTACTCCTCACTGCGGCTTCCGGGGCAAGTTTCCCTTGCTCAATGGTAGTTGTTTGCTTCACTGCCTCTTGCAATTCCGCTGCGTAGCACTCGTCCAAAAGACACAACCACGATCCAAATCGCTCTCTGAAGGATAACCAGGTGTTGATCTCATGTCTCCTTCCTGAATCTTTGATCTCAAGTTGTGGACAGTTCGGTATGTAACTCTCCATCTTTCCTCCACTGCTTCCAGAATATTTTGAGTCAGATTTCTTGGGTGCTGAGGTGAACAGTGATCCTGCTCTCGGTGTATTGGACGTAGCAGCTTCCTCTGCAGCTTTTCTCTCCTCTTCTGCCTTTCTCTCACGCTCATCCGCTTCGCGTTGAGCTTGGTCTTTCAAGACATCAGTCTGCATCTGAACCAAACCTGAAACTAGCTTGGTCAGTTCTGAAATTTGTGCTCCTTGTCCAGCGATCAAGTTCTGCTGTTGAGCGATATTCTGATGCTGGTTTCTCAATACTTCGATCAACGCTTCTTGTGTCAATCCCTGTCCTCCGGTAGGACTCGCAGGCATCTGAGGTGAGTTGAAATTATCTTGAAACGTTCTCCCCGTTGGGGTAGGGCTGTTCGGTACCGGTATCTCTGCAGCAGCACTCCCTGCTGGATCTGGTGGTGGAGATCTCTCTCGACCTGTGTACTCTTCCATACTCACTGGTCGCCTCCTCGTTGGCGATGCTGTCCGTCGCTCGGTAGGACTGGACATTCTTCCTGGGAGCTCCACGCTCCGCTACCACGAAAAACTCCGGGTAGCAACCTTAAACGGTAGACTACCTACCTCCCCTGGATCTTTGGCTCACAACAGGCTCTCTCACACTCGTCCGGTACGGTACGAAACCTTTCTCTCAAACCTCCGAATACTTCGGAAAACTTCAAACGCTGCACTAGCTGCTCTCAGACACTCGCACCCTTTTCTCACACTAGCCAAACGAATTGGCCTTGAGCCAAAACATATCCCGTAGCACTAAACTATACAAAGAATACACAAAAACATATTAAAAGTCTCTTAAAAGTATCTCCACACACAAAGAACTCTTTCAAAACTTCCGACTACGCTACAAGTCGCTTTCAAACAATTAAGAAACAAAATATTGTACTACCGCCAGGTTCCAAATCTTTCACAAACAAACTTAAACGAAATTTATGCATCGCAAACTGCAAGCATCGAGCGAGGTGGACATCCCGACATGGAATTTCTTCAAAAAGAGGTTGTTTAGTGCTTGCGCATCTTGCTTGCCGTACTCTGCTGTCGGTCAGCTTGTCCTCCATTCCAGCCACAGGATTGCCGGCTCTGTCAGGTCTGATCAGTTTTCTTCCCTGTGACGACTGGCATCTGTCGACAGCTCTCAGCATTGCCTGGACTAGACGGGTTATCCAGTTTGTTCAGGGACACTGGTCTTTGGCAATGTGCAGTTTATTTTCTTTTGCTTGCCCCTAGCCTCGCCATGATACTCTTGGGTGGAACTTCCCATGCAAGGGTGCAATTGCGATGTTTCTGTGAGAATTTATAGTACTGAGGAGCGAAGACTCCATACCACTTGTTTAGAGACCGCAAAGAAAGCCATGGAGAGTTTTGGCTTGTTTGAATGACGTTCGTTAGCTTTTGAGGACATTGAAAGATCCCTTTCAATGTTTCCATATGTTTGTAGTTTGTGTATGAGGTGTCCGAGAACACCCGAAGATGTTTAGACTATGCTCTTAGTTGTTTCCAACTGTTTTTAGAGAGAGACCTGGCAACAGCCAGAAACCCCACAGCCGATCTGCCAGCAGAAGAAGACTCTGCCTCAGAAGACACCGGGTCGGCAGAACGGTCGCCTAGACTTGCTCTTCCAGTGCCGGTGGGAATGGTTGAAACGCAGGCAGACGAAGCAGACGAAGCCACAGAGGACGAGGCCATGAACGCTGAACACAGCTATGCCTTTGCCAAGGGGTATGGAAGGTTTGGCATAAGCTACACTAGACCAGCAACGGCCCTTGGCAATTTCGAGCAAGGGGACATCGGAGCAGAAAGCGCAGTGGTAGCTCAATGGCTGACCTCCGGGCTAAGAATTGCCATGTCCCGCACAGGGTGGAATCTGATGTCCACCCGTTTCAGCTTGACTAAGGTCCCTGGTTCTGTCCTCAGTGACCACTACCGCAAAGGATACCCTTTCACTCCGAAAATGGCAGATCGCCCTTGCAACCAATATGGCACGATTCACCACTCCGAAGAGAAATGGGATCAGCTCTGTGGGTGGCTTACTGGGAACCCCACGTTCAGAATCCAACTCGCAAGCCATAAGCAGGCACTTAGAGACCACATGGGCTACAGTCAGGAAGCCACCAAAGCCCGCCGCACTGACCTCCCTACAGAAGTGGGAAGTTCCTCGACTGCAGCAGGGTCTTTCTGGCGCAGCAAGCCCCCTCCACCGCCTTCGCCCTCAGGGTGGTCCTACGGGTGGTGGCAGGAGTGTAGTCGTCATTAGGAGTCTTCCCACACAACAATTGCCTCCGTGTCGCTCAACCTCCTCCATGAGATGGGTGAGCTTAGTCACCTTCTCCATTGTGGCCTAGTTTCCACTATGGCCTTGCAAAGGACACATCCTCTGCACCTCAGTTTTTTTTCCACGAGTACGGACGCCGTGTGGGCATGGTGCCCAGGTCATCGTTGAAGGAAGGGAAGAAAAGACAGATGGTGGAGAAAGGAACGAAGACCCAAAAAACAACCCAAAAACACAGGCCGACTCCACCATCTTGTAGTCTTCCCAAAAAAAAAGGTGAAACGTGTGAGACTGAGACTAGTGACAACTAGTGGGCCTGAATTCGCAAAGAAGTGGACTGCAGCGCAAGCTGTGTTCTTGGAAAGCCGCCTAGAAGGCTTCAAACGGACTTTCCTTACCAAGTGTTGGTGACCAGCGGCCACACCACAGTGTGGCAAAACAAGGTCACTTTGCAGGTCAGGTGTCTCGCAATGCTCCAGCAGTGGTTACAATCAGGCCAACCGAAAGTGCGAAGATCTAAGCAGCAATCCATGGAAAAGACTATACTTGCAACACAATCCGTTCAACCGATGGCGCATACAAGGCCAGTCACATGCTGTCAGACAGAATTCAATTACGGCGGCAATTCCTAGCGAGAGAAGCCTGCAGCTAAGGGTGAATCGGGCACCACCTTCCGGCGGGGAGGTGGACCGAACACCCTTCGGCACTCAACGATGCCAAAAAAGGGGATGTCACTTGAGTCTGTGCGGCGCTGTTTGATGGCAAAAGGTGAAAGGTGCGTGCAAGGCCCGTGTGAAACCTGTGAAACATTGAGCTCTCCTAGCATGATATCTGTACCTCTTTGCACAAAATTGGCAATGTCGGGCATCAACAGCGGGAACTAAGGTTCCCTCTGGGCATCCTTCATTGCCACTATCTACCACCCGCCGTGTAGGAACGCAGAACTAAGGTTCTCGCTCCTTTCGGCTCACTTCGCAGCGGATGGCGAGAAGAGGTCATGGTTCTACTTGGTGTCTGTGCATTTTGCTTGCCATATATGCCTGAAAATCCTCCTTTTCCAATGCCAAACCTGGCACTCGGCTCCACTCACCGCTCACGGCGCACTTGCTTCTCTCTTGGCTCTGAAGCGTAGCTTCGTTGAGGCTGGTCCTGGATAGTTTGTGTCGCCCAAGGTCGTTTGCGTTATGGTCATCAAATGCTATGGTGTCGAAAACTTGCATCTCGAGGCGACCACGACCCGCAGCATTTGACACCGAAACCAGTGACCGACTGCTGTGTCTGGCAGGTGGATGATTTGCTGTTGTCCACATCACGGCCACGCCGAGATCCTTCTCCATCCGACAGTCTCTGGGCGCTTACTCCATGCATAACGGAAGGCAACTATGGTTAGTGACTCGTGTTGAGGAGTGCTGATTCGCAGTTGCTGGCCTACTCCGGACCCGAGCTAAGGCTCGCACCCAGACCCTAACAAAATTGATAGCGGGGCCACGACAGCTGTGGATGGAGGAATGATCTTCTATCCTAAGCCAGGAGTGTAGCCCATGTCTGGGATGTGCAGCCAGGGTGGCCATTTTATGTCCGGACAGATGGCAAAAGCATTTTCTTCAGCATAAACCCCATGCCATCTGCGTGCTCCGGGCATTTTGATCAGCCTCCAAAGGGCAGTGCAGTCCAAGAAAGCCCTACTTCCAATGTACTTGAGAGCAGGCGGAATGGCAAGCTCAACAAGGGCGGCACAGTTCATAAAGGCTTTAACTCGGATTGTGGAGGGTTGTCGGTAGGAAGACTTCCCGAAGGCTAGTGCAGTGGGCAAAAGTGAATTCCGGAATTTCTTCAATCATGGTGTTACGGAGGTCAACACTGTTAAGCAGTCGACAACTGTCACAAGCGTGCGCTCCTATGGCTACCCTGTGAAAAGTAGCGTACAGCGCACGTGTACAGCGTATGGCTCACCTAGTGCTTGCTTCTTTAGGGAATTTTCGTTTTTGGAGTGCTTGGGGTTGGAGCTGAGTGGAGGTCTGTGCCCTTTTTGTGTTTGACCTTTGACCACCTTAGCAGGAGGATGTTTGAAGTGGCAACTTGTGGCTAGGAACAGCTTAGAGAACCTTTTGGTAGAGCACGATGTCTTTAGAGACTGTTTGATGTAGTTTCCTTGCAGTTTGTGTAGTTTGGAGATGACTAGGTACAGTCATGTACTCTTTCAAGAAGAGTGGATGTGCTTCTAAGAAGCTAAGAGGACATTTGAAGACAGTCTATAAATGACTGTAACTTTGGCTCAAGGAGCGGGACCGAAAAGGGCGCGTTGCTACTGTGTTTTCACATGGTAGCGGAGCCCCGAGGATCCTAAGGGTGAGGGGCAGACGCTTGAGAGAAGAGTTTTTGTTTTTGGAAAGGTTTGTAGAAACCTGCAGCTTGTTTGAGCCATGGCCGACCAGACGTCGCCAACTCCGATGAGCCCTGTGACTTTTGGACCTCAGGTTTTTCCTATGAGTCCAACAGCTGAAGAGACTCAGCCAGCGAGTGCAGAGCCTGGAGTGTCGAGTAGCGATGTTGGAGCAACAAGGATTCCTTTGATTGCACCCAATCCTGTTTTGTCGACTTCTTCGTATGAGTGTCAACGAAGTGGTGAACAGATTGATCCTTTGCAGACTAGTGATCCTTGGTTGTCTTTCTATTCAGGGCCTGGTAGTCAGCAAGCTTTGAGAGATGCTTTGTGGGGAACTTATGGTCCTACTACTACACAGCTAGCAGCTATGCCGAGAACTTTGAATTTGCCACAGTCATGTTCGCATGTTGGTGATAGGTTGCAACCTGGAGGTGTCTTGACAGGAGGTCAGGATCAGTTGGGAGCGCCTGTTCAACAAGAAGGTGGGCAGCAATCTCAGCAGCCGAGTTTTGTGCCAGGACAAGGTTTTTCTGGACAGAACGATAGTGGACATGGTGTTTCTTTTGGTTTGCCACCTGGATGGGATCAGAATTTGCCGACAGTAGGAGCAGATGGTTTGCCTTTTTCTGGACCTTCAAGGTCTCCTCCACCAGTTGATCCTTTGTTGACTGGTTTGATGAATCAACAACTGCAATTGGGACAAGCAATGATGGAGGTTTTGAGACGACAGCAACAACAGCAACCTCAGCAACAAGCCCAGCAACAACAACCACAAGTTGGTGTTCAAGACCGTGAACGACTTACCATGGACACCAAGTGGATCCCTGCAATGCCCATGCCATCTTACAAGCAGTGGGTGAGCAGGTCTAGGGAACTTTCAGGGTTCAGAGATTGGGGAGAGAAGCTGGGAGGTTGGTTGTGTCTCATTCACGACCGATATGGACCAGAATTGAGAGAGGCATTGCGCATGGAACAACCCATTGTTTTGCAAGGAGCTGACCAGGAGCTCAGAGCAAGGAGATTGTTTCATCTGATCCAGCAAGCATTCACTGGATACCCAAAGATTGAACACATGATTCGAAATCAGATCATGGCCCGTGGGGCAGCTGATGCGAATGGGTATGAACTTTTCAGGCTGATTCGACGTGAGTTTTCCATTTACAGTAGGCAGGAGGCACTTTACTACAGAGAGCTTGTTTTGAAGTTCACTGTCAAGAAACCTTCGATTGATGGTTTGATTGATGTGCTTCGAGAGATCCAGACCGAGATCGAATCATTTCACAGTATGCTTGAGGCAAGTGTGATGGCCAGAGCATTGGTTGATTTGAGGATCAATGAGGGGGATCAGTTTTTGCTGTATTTGAGGAATTTGCCTGAAAAGGTCTCAGAACATGTCCAACTCATCAGCGGTGCAGGGACTGTCCAGCAGCTTTGGCGAGCAGTGACTGAGTATTACA
This sequence comes from Durusdinium trenchii, assembly GCA_963970005.1. Classification (NCBI taxonomy): domain Eukaryota; class Dinophyceae; order Suessiales; family Symbiodiniaceae; genus Durusdinium; species Durusdinium trenchii. Next base: position 175,422 of record CAXAMN010027950.1, read on the forward strand.
TTCGCAGTCGTGCCACTGGAACTATGGAGAGGGCACATGCTGTTCAGGGTTCTCCTATTCGAAGCAAGGGTTGTTTCAACTGCGGAGACCCTGGCCACATGCAGTCAGAGTGCCCCAAACCAAAGCGCTGCAAACACTGCGGGAAGAGCGGCCATGTGGCCTCAGATTGTTGGGAGAAGCATCCTGACAAGCGACCATCCAAAAAGGATGGAGCAGACCCTGTGAAGAAGCCTTTTCCAACCAAAGGCAAGGGAAAAGGAAAAGGAAAGAGCAAGGGCAAGGGCAAGGGAAAGAGGAACAAGCTTCGAGAACTGGAGGACGGTGAAGAGTGGGAAGCTGAAGAGGAAGGTGAAGACCCCGAGGTCGATGAAGACCAAGACCAAGTCGCAATGATGGTTCTTGAGAGGAGTACTGAGAGTACTGAAGGGGTAGGAGCCTCCACAAGCGAGCCTGTAGTGCACAGCGTCACTCATCCTCTTGAGTACTTGTTGAGTACTCAGGGCTTGGGAAAGGATCTCAAGACCCATTGGCTTGTAGACTCAGGTGCCACTTGCCACATTGTTGCTGAGGAGTGGTTGAAGCTTTACAAGGTGAAGCATTGGTACCCAGGCTCAGCTTCAATCCTGAGAGGTGCAGGGGATCATATTCTTCCCACTGCAGGGATGGTAGACCTAGAGTTCAAGGTAGGTAAGATCCCTGTAGTCATGCAGCGAGTAGTGGTGGCGCGCATCAAGCTGAATGTCATTAGCTGTTATGCTCTTTCTGAGACTGGTTGGTGGACCAAGTTAGGAGGAGCCCGCGAAAGCATCTTGGAAAATGGTCAGGGGACCACTTTTCCACTGAGGATCTGTGAGCGTGCTTGGTGGTTGAAGGTTGATTTGATTCCCAAATCAGGTCAGAACAGACGCAGTGGCAAAGCGACCAAAGGTCCAGCCCCCATGGAGGTTGATGAGGTGAAAGGTTCCCCATCGAACCCAGAAGGAGAGATCAGAGAGACCAAGACCACAGAAGCACGAAGCACTGAAAGCACAGCCACACCACATACGCAGTACAGAAACGATGGTGAAACGACAAACGAAGCACTGGCAGAACAGGCACGACCAGTTTCTAAGGCAGGGAAGTCCAGAACTAAGGGTCGAGAAGTGATGTGCACTCAGCCTGGTTCATTGCAGTCTTTTTCGTATGTGTGTCGTATGTTTCGTTTTTGTGGTGATGAGCGTGTTTCTTTTCCAACTTTGTTTTGTGAAGATGAGCCCAATACGTTTAAGAAGGGGAAGGAGGATGATCAGGAGGATTTTGCCTCTTTCACTTCTGAGTTTGACACCTGGGAGGTTGAGTCGAACTCGTCTTTTGTGAGCTGTGAAAGCCAGTTTTTGGTTTTTGACTTCTTTTCCGAGGGTCCGGACGGAGATTCGGAGGCTTTTTCGGAGGTTTTTGAGGGATCTGAGACGGATTTTGCTTCCTTGCTTGCGTTTTGGAGGAACCAAGAAGGGTTTCCGGGGGTTTCGGAGGAGTCCGAGCGTGTCCGGATGTTCCGTGGGTTGCCGAAAACCGTTGATGTTGAGAGTGATGACATGGAGGAGTACACTCCTTCCATTCCCGATCAGGTTGGTCCAGAGGCGGAGGCCGAAGGTCCGATGGTTGAGGCAGGTTCCGAGGTTGACGAACCACCCGGGGAGTTGCCCCATTATGATCCTGAGGGCCCACATTCGTCGGATCTGGAAGATCCATCACCCGAACTGGAAGGCAGTTTGTTGTACGAGCACGAGTGTCGAGGACATTGGCCGTATGATCGAGGGTGTGATGCGTGTGTTCAGGCAAGAGGTCGGACGCCCGCGAGGAGACGGAAGGACCAGGAATCTAGCGCATGTGATCTTGCAGCTGATATCATGTTTGTAGGTGGAAGGCACTGGAAGGTGTTGGTTTTGCTCATGATTCAGACTGGCATGATCGGTATGGTGGTTTTAGGTGGTGACCGGGAGAAGGACGTGAAGTCCACTGTCTCTGTGTTGAATGAGATCGGTGTTGGAGGTTTGTCTTTGGAAGTGGCCACTGACAACGAAGCCTACCTGCTGAACCTGATGCAGAGGTCTCTGAGAGAGTCCAACTGTCGAGGCTTCCATTGGAGGAACATTTCAGAGAATCGTCCACAGGCCAAGGGTGTAGAACGTGCTGTGGGGATCATGAAAGAGGGTTTGTTCACCAATTGGTTAGCTTTGGAAGCTCATTTAGGCATGAGGTTGGCTTTGGAATCACCTTTGATGGGGTATCTGGTTGGGTACACCTACAGGACTTTCAATGGTTTTTGTGAGCGCAAGTGGGGTGGCACTCCTTTGGAATCTCTGAGAGAGAAGAGAGGAGGTCAGATACCACGAACTTTTCCTTTTGGGATCATGGGTTTTGTGAAGCCAGTTCATGCACAGAAGTGGCAAGGCCAGAGGATGGTCCTTGGTGCTTATCTGGGGGCCAGGTACAGCACAGGTGGTGGTTGTTTGGTTTACCCGGTTTCTGTTGACTCCACTGGAGTGAGGGAAGTGATCAAGGGTCACAATTTCAGAGTTAGGGACCAATCACCATGGTATGACGTGAACGTCTTGTTTCCTCTGCTTGCGGGTGCATATGTTGATCCCAGAAGTGGCGAACAAGCGCTTCCTCCGCCACCAGTTCATGATCCGGAGAGGTCAGTGAAGAGGCCACTTGAGGACTCAGGTGGTGCAGGTACAGGTGGGGAGGTTGCAGGTGAAGAAGGGGATGGAGACATGGAAGTCGAAATTCCTTTGCCAGATGGAAGCTTAGCTCCAGAAGGAGCGGGAGAACCTATGGACCTTGATGTTGTCTTGAATCGAGTCATCCACCATGCCCAGAACGAAGCAATGAATGAGTTCTTGGCAGGTGCCTCTAGGTGTGATGAGGTAGGAGGTGATGTCGAGGCAGAAGGTCAAGGTTCTTCCATCTCAGTTCAGTTTGGGGGAAACCAAATAGATGTACAGATCGCTGAGGGAGTGTGTGATGAATTGACAGGGCACCCCATAGCGCATGACCAGGTGGTTGAGGGGATTCGCGCAGAAATGGTGCAACTGGAGACATTGGAAGTTGGTGACACCTATCCTGAGAAGAAGGGTCGCACCATTGCAGTTGAGCATGAAGCTCAAATCCTCACAGCGAGGTGGGTTTTTACCCAAAAGACTGCTGTCCTTTGTCGCGCCCGGTTGGTCGTTCGCGATTACGCCTCTGGTGCTGAAAGCGCGTTTCGGTCTGGCATCTATGCCCCTACAAGGAGCTTAGACTCACTGCGAGTGGTCCTTGCCTTCTCAGTGGTGGAAAGCATGAGCCTTCTTACAGCTGACGTGTCGACAGCCTTCATGTATGCGCCTGTTGAAGCCGACGCCTGTGATTTGGTTTTGCTTCCCCGAATATCACTGTGAAGGGCCAACGAGTCATTTTGTGGCTGAAGAAGGCCATGAATGGCTTGAGAAGGGCTCCATTGTTGTGGTTCTTAGAGCTCCAGAGAACGATCCGTGACTTGGGCGGAGACGAGACCTTTGAATCAACGTTGTTCAGAGTGAAGACTGACACCCAGTTTTTGTTGGTCCTAGTCTACGTTGACGACTTGCTTATAGCCAGTAATGACGTTGAAGGAGGTGAGAACTTCTTGCGTGCCCTTCAGAAGATCTGGAAGATCAAACGCACGGGAAGTATTCCGTCCGGGCAGAGAGGACTCCTGGAATTCTTAGGCCGCACGATATACAGACGCCATGACGGAGAGGAATGTCTGTACTTTGGAGTTTCCAGGAGCTACATGGAAGGCATCTTTGTTTCATGGGAAGAGAAGCTCAAAGAATCCACCGGTTCAGCCATGCCCAAGCTGGAGGAGCTGCTAAAAGACGCAGAGAAAAAGTTCGGGACTCCTGAGCTGTCCGCCACGGAAGCACAGCGCTACCGTAGGGTCCTCGGACAACTTGCGTGGGCAGCACTCTCCAGGGCAGACCTTGCTTTTCCTGTTGGGTTTTTGAGTCGATTTCAGTCGAAGCCCCATGTTCCGGCAGAGATTTGTCTTCGTAGCTTTCTTCGTTGGTTGAAGGGACATTTGCATTTTGTGCAGCAGATGCCTGCTAGTTCACCACCCGTTTTGACTGAAGAAGGGGTCGTTGTAGGTTTTTGTGATGCTTCATGGAATGTGACCAGCGTTTCTGGTGCTGTCATTTCTTGGCGTGGATGTTGCCTGAAGTGTTTCAGTAGGAGACAAGAGGTTCCTGCGTTGTCGTCTGCAGAAGCAGAAGCGATCGCCATCACGGAGGCTAGCAAAGAACTTGTGGCCCTGGGGATGCTGATCGAGACAGCTCGTGATGGGATTCCTCTTGACGAGATAGGCATGCCAGCCAAGACCACCGGCAGCATGAAGCTTCACCTGTACAACGATGGGAAAGCGGCGATTTCCATATCGACCATGGAAGGTTTGCTTCGACGTGTCAAGCACGTGGAACTTCGTGCACACTACGTCAAATACCTCCATCGAAGGCGACGCTTGACCTTGGAACATTGGGAAGGTGTTTCCAACCCGTCCGACGGTCTCACGAAGAGTTGCAAGCTCATTGAGATGTGGCTGAACCTCTGTAATGCTGTAGGACTTGTACCTGGTTTGGATGAAGATAAGGCAGCATTGTTGAGGGGCTTGTCTCGAGACGCCGATGACGACGAACTTCCGATCGGTGAACGTTCAGTTCGAGAAGGGGAGTATGCTCATCGTGCGTGTTTCTTGCATTTTTCGTCCGTTGGGGATCGGAAGGTGACGGAAGCTTTGGGCATTGTGCCTGCTGAAGTTTGAACTTTGTCGAATGTGCTTTTTCCGGAACAGTTTTTCGAGATGCACTTTGACTTGGGAGAGTTTCTGAATCTGTTTTGTGTGTTTCCGTTGTTGTTCGTTTGTGTTCGAAACTCCTCTGAACAGTTTCGTTTTGCTTTGTCTTGTTAGCACGGAGATTTGGAACCTTTGTCATGAGGACAGAACTTTAGTGGAAGGACGTGTCCGAGAGCAGTCGTTGAGGTCCGACTAGGTTCGGAGGTGTAGGAGGACTGTTTCTTGTTGATTTAGGAGCCTTCTGTTCTTTGGTGCAGTGTTTTTGAGTTTTGCAGAATTGAATGCATGTGCGTTTTGCTTTTTGGAATCTGGATTGGAAGCATTCACTGTGAAATTGCTCAAAGCTGTCTTGTGCATTTGTTTTCAAGTTTCTCGTGTGTGAAATGCTGTTTTTGGGTGAAGATGGTTTTGGACAGCAGGAGCCTTGGGAATCCAGTTTTGCTTGACCGACTTTCCGGATAGCTACCTCTTTCCTAAGGAAATCGAGAAGACGTACTGTTTTTCTACTTGCACTTGTACTTGCCTATGTCTAAGGTGAACTGACAGATGCCCGCAGCTGTTTTTCTTTCAAGGACAGGAATTCTTCCACGGTGGAGATTGGAACGAGGCCAAGAAACGAGTAAACTCGAAAGCTTTCTGTGCGCAGAGAAGGTTTTTGAGTGTTTCATGTTTGCAGTTGAGTGGACCTAGAGCAATAGTTGCTTGAGCGGGACTTGATTGTTGAGCATGTCTTGTGTGTTTGCTTGTTTTGAGAGTTTGACATTTTTGCAGCTGGAGACGACTAGAGCGATAGTAGCTTGAGTTGAATTTGGCTGTGAGAATTGTGGAACAGGTGTGTTTTGTTTGCCTTGTTTGCCGGTTTGCATTTTTGAGCTTGGAAGATTCTTGGGAGGTTGATGTTTTTGTAACTAGTCATCTTGAAAGCTTGGTTTGTGGTTTGAACTTGTTTTGTGAGTTTTGCAAGTATGAGGAAACCATGTTGCTTTGTCTCAAGCTGCTTCCGCGAACCATCGCCTGTGTGACGCTTTTTCTTTCGCATCCCGACACTCGTTGAGAGAGACATGTCCGCCGCTGCTGATGTGACCGCTGCGACCAGTGCCCGCCCTGCCGGAGAGCGCGATTCGATCGTGCTGTTTCCGGGGCGCGATTTGATGACCGTCAGCTTGTCTGAGCTTGCTGACTGCCAACTCCAAGGAGAAGTTTCGGGTTCTTTGTTGGAAGTCAGTGCACTCAACGACTTGCGCTGTGAAGCTTCGCGGTGGCACACTGCCGCAACAAATGTTGAGAAGATGATCTACTATCTCAAACGTTTGACCATCGAGCTTGCCAGCCGAGAGAATGATGACAACCCGGCAAGAGACATTTTCCCGACGACACCTCTCCAGGAGGGCTTTGTGGCTTTTTCGGGAAAAAGTCTTGAGGAGTTGAGGGCTGAGCTACCCGACTTTGAAGGGAGGCTCTTTCATTTGCGAGCTGGGTCAGCCATGATGGCTTGGTCGTACTTTGAGAAGTTGACGGCCCTGGAGAACATGGCAGTGGACCGGTCGGAGGGTTTGAGCTCCTTAAGCAACCCGTTTCCGACACCGGCCAAGGAGGTTTCTGTGGAATCCCTCCTTGACTGCCTGATCTGGGCAACCAACAAGTTCGGTCAGCTTTCAGCAGTGATCGAGAAGGTACAGAGTGCAGCATCGAGCATGGCCGAGTCGAGCGGGTCGGTCTGCCCGAAGTTGGACAACCAGCAGAATAGTCTACTTCGCATGTCCGACGCCATCCTTGGTCTCGCTGCTCACATAAAGGTGAATGGAGATCAAGGGCCTCCGCTTCTCAAGGAGGTCAAGGCAATTCAAAAGCAGCTTGACAACTGCGCGTGGCAGTTGAGCGGATCGGGAGCGAAACTGGTGAACGCCAGTTTGAAGGAGCTGATTATGAGCATTGCCAAGGTTTTGTCAGAGTGTAGTGCACATCTTGCCAAAGGAGTGGATCATTCGCAGCGAACCTACGAAGGCATGATCGCACTAAATGAGAACGTCAAAGAGGGGAACCAGTTGCTCAAGGAATTGGTTGAGGGGCAACGGATGTCCCTTCGGCATGCTACTCAGAATCTGGCACAGCAACAGGCTCAGCAACAAGCTCCGAATCTTCCGATTCCACCACCCGCGCCGGTACCGCCCGTGTCGATGGGCAGTCCAGGTGTGTCACAAGGTGCCAGTGTGATTCCGGCAGCATTCCAGAATCCAGCACTTGGAGGGGGCAAGCTTGCTGGTACCAATTTGCCCCAGCCACCGCCAGTACCAGAGCGACATCCAGGAGGGACTCCGTCTACTCCGTCTACTCCAATGGATGATCCAGCGCCAGGGTTTAAGAAGGTGAAGCTGGCTGATGGAACTACGATGACCATTCCAAAAGGATGGCAGCCGGATCCCAACTTGTAGTGGCTTGAATGGAGAACTGCCATCAGAGAAATGGCATGATTTTTAGAAGGCCATTTTTTGCGGCCCAGCAGCTTGCACCACGAAAAAGAAAAAGCAGATCACCTTTGGTAGTGTTTCCTTGTGTTTTCAGAACATCATGTGCCACCATGCTTGAACTTGGCTTGACCTTGGCTTGAGGCATGCTTGAACGTGTAATGTCAGGTTGAATTTATGGAGATATGATTTGGAGGCCATTTTGTTCCTGTCTTGCTTGCTTGTTGATTGGGGAGTTCATGTTTGAAGATTTTGTCTTGTCTTGAGAAAGCAAGAGAAAGCAAGAGAAAGCAAGGGGAAGCAAGAGAAAAGGAGATCAGATAGGCAGGCAGAATTAGACACGTGCAGCGTGGCAAAGGGTTTGTGATTTTGAGTTTGAGTTTGCCGTGGCAAGACGAGTTCACTTGATTCAGGATGTTTGGAACCCAATTCATGACCAGGTAACCTCTAGAAAGAGTTTCTTGTGATGTCTTGTGCAGTTGCTTGGAGCTTCGTTCATCGCAGGTTTAGCTTCCAGCGAGTTTTCTTGCGAGTTCACTTGTGCTTGTTTGCAACTATGTTCATTGCAAGTTTGTGTCTAGGTAACCTTGGTAGTTTTCATCTTGTGCAGTCAATGTCAACTTTGTGAACTTGTCAGGTCTTGAGGTCAGAGGTTCGCACGGCATGGTAACTCTAGATCACCTTTTGCTTCCTGAACTGACAGGTAAGTTGTCCTTGAAAGCCTTGTGCTTTTGAGGATCTCGATGATGAGGTTGAAAAGGGTCAGTGAAATAAGGAATCAACCCATGAGATTCCATGACCCACCTCTGAGAGATCCTTCTTGCACGTTTGTCCTTGGTTGAACGCGTGTTGGTTGAAGGTCGAAGTTGATTCTTTGATGGATCTGGAGTTTTGCTTGGTTTGAGCTCGAGTTCACCTCTGGATTGATGTCATTGAGATCAACTTTGAGGGCAGAAGTTTGGATCCTTAGTTGATGTCTGATCCTTAGTTGCTCCAACAAAACGAATAGAAGAAGAGAAGAAGACAGGAGAAGAAGGCAGGTAGCCCTAGGCGACCCAAGAAGGGGTGTGAAAAGTAGCGTACAGCGCACGTGTACAGCGTATGGCTCACCTAGTGCTTGCTTCTTTAGGGAATTTTCGTTTTTGGAGTGCTTGGGGTTGGAGCTGAGTGGAGGTCTGTGCCCTTTTTGTGTTTGACCTTTGACCACCTTAGCAGGAGGATGTTTGAAGTGGCAACTTGTGGCTAGGAACAGCTTAGAGAACCTTTTGGTAGAGCACGATGTCTTTAGAGACTGTTTGATGTAGTTTCCTTGCAGTTTGTGTAGTTTGGAGATGACTAGGTACAGTCATGTACTCTTTCAAGAAGAGTGGATGTGCTTCTAAGAAGCTAAGAGGACATTTGAAGACAGTCTATAAATGACTGTAACTTTGGCTCAAGGAGCGGGACCGAAAAGGGCGCGTTGCTACTGTGTTTTCACATACCCTAGTCCTGTCCTCAGTGGGTACTACAGCAAAGGATATCCTCTCACTCCGAAGATGGCGGATCGTCCTTACAACCAATATGGCACGACTCACTACTCCGAGGAGAAATGGGATCAGCTCTGTGGGTGGCTCACTGGGAACCCCACGTTCAGGCTCCAACTCGTGAGCCATAAGCAGGCACTTAGGGATCACATGGGCTACAGTCAGGAAACCGCCGATCCAAGTAACAAAGCCCGCCGCACTGACCCCCCTAAGCATAGCAATGCCGCCCCCCCCAAGATCGCTTTGAGGTTAACCTCGAGTTGGTCACCGTAGCTGGCACGGAATATACGATGCAAGCAAACCTCTCCCACTATGAGGATACAGCAGAGCTTGAAGATGACATCCTCTGCTTTCTGCCGACAGTGTCTGAGCTAGATGTCTTTGGCTGTGAATTAGAGTTGCTCAACCTCCAAACGCAGCAACCCCTGCCAGAGGCATTCCGCACTGAGCTCTTGCACCGACCGCAGCTCCAAATTGTTGTTCGTCCCTGCATGGTAGATGGGCATTCCATCTGGCAGTTCCAGGATGACGGCAAGGAGAGCTACCCCAAAGCTGTTCGTGTCCCGGCCAACCCGAGAGGGGAAATTGCAGACAGAGCTTTCTACGCGGCACCTTCAATCCGACACGTAGAAGTGGCAACTGGTATCCAGCATAGGAATTGCGGCCTGGCAGAGTTGCCAGCAATTACAGATTGTCAAGCTTCCAACTTCGGTCGTCAGTCTGGCGGAAGGGACTTTCATGGGGTGCTACGTGCTGCGTCAGGTCGCTGCACGGTGTGTCCACTATGGACAAAGGGTGTTTGCTGAGTGCTGCTCCCTAGGCAGCGTTGGGGTCAAGTGCGAAACAGAGGACAGCAGTGTCCTGGCACCAGGCGCGCAGCTTGGCAGATATGCTTTCGAGAGTTGCCTCACGCTTGCAACTATCACCTTTGCCGCGGATCGTACGCATAAACCGCGAGCACTGCCTGAAGGAGCATTCTGTGGAGCAGGCATTGAACAGCTGTGTTTGCCGAATGACTTTCACAACATCGGGCCGAGGGCCTGTGAAAATTGCAAAAGCTTAGTGGAAGTCAACCTCATGAGCACAGAGATCACAGCCCTGCTCTCTTCCACCTTTGCCCACTGTGTAGCGTTGCAGTGCATATGGCTTCCACCACGCCTCATACAAATTGGAAAAGAAGCCTTCCTTAATTGTGTTGTGCTGCAGGAAGTTGTCATCCCGACAGAACTCAGTGACATCGGCAACCGTGCCTTCTGCGGGTGCGAGCAGCTGCAACGGTTTACCCTCCTAGATTGGGGAGACATTGAACAGTGGGTGCAGGCAGAGCACAATGCTTTTTTTATGTGCGACAAATTTGAAAAACCTCATTGGCTGGAACTGCTCCCCGCGGAAGGACCAGATTCTGATGCCTTTGACGAGGAACTCAGCCACGAATATTGCCAATATCATGCAAGTCCACGGTAGACTCTACGGAGCTACATTGCCATGAATATTGCCATGCCAACCGCTCTGACAAGGAGCTAAACCATGTGTACCCTTAGCATTATGCCAAGCCATGAGAGGCTCAAGGTAGGTGCCTTAGCATCTGTCTTAAGGAAACATCCCCGGCCGTAGGAACAGCCCATGTGCAGACTGGACACCAGTGGCTTGCACTATGATAGCCAATAGCCTGCCGCAAAAAGAGCTTGGCAGTACACCCATGAGTAGCACTCCCATCGAAAAGGAGCCAGTCATGGAATGCCCCCTGCTGCTGACTACGCTTTCGGGGGCAACCTTTAAGGTCTCTCTCAGTGTCGCCAAGTTCGACCGATTTACAGATTTAGAAGACCAGGTTATGGATTATCTGGCCTCGGTCACTGACCTCCAAGTTTTTGGGTGCGTCATTGACTTTTTACACACCGCCACGCAAACCTACCTAGAGGATCCAATTTGGGATAAGTTGCAGCAAGGTAGGGAATACACCATGGTCTTCAGGGACTGTAGTGTTACCCTGCTAGAACAAGAACAGCTCGGTGGTTATCCTATTGATCAAGTCCCCTTAGCTGTTCATGTCCCAATGAACTCAGAAGAAACTGTCCCAGAATGGGCCTTTGCAGGTGTGCCACGCTTGCGACACGTTAGCGTCGAGACAGGGATCAGGCTCATAGGTGCAGAAGCGTGGCAAGATTGCCGGCAACTCCGCATTGTCAAACTGCCGGCCACAGTGGTAGGCATTGCAGATAATGCCTTCCGGGACTGCAAGCTCCTAAATAGTGTCTTGGCTCCGGGTTGTCGCGATTTTGGTTACAAAGCCTTTTCGGAATGTTGTTCCTTGCAGCGTGTGTATGCATCGGGTGGAGCTGTAAACGTGTTCAGCGGGGAAACCAATTTCGGGCAATACCTCTTCCAAGGGTGCATCAACCTTGCAGAGGTCACCGTGAGTGAGGTTCCATCCCCCCGATCTGAATTGAACGGGTTAACCCAGCAAGACAGAACCAGAGAGCTAGCTCCGGGCTGCCTCAGCTCTACAGGCATCTACACGCTTGTTCTCCCAAAGCACTTTGTAGCCATAGGAGCGCACGCTTGTGACAGTTGTCGACTGCTTAACAGTGTTGACCTCCGTAACACCATGATTGAAGAAATTCCGGAATTCACTTTTGCCCACTGCACTAGCCTTCGGGAAGTCTTCCTACCGACAACCCTCCATACAATCCGAGTTAAAGCCTTTATGAACTGTGCCGCCCTTGTTGAGCTTGCCATTCCGCCTGCTCTCAAGTATATTGGAAGTAGGGCTTTCTTGGACTGCACTGCCCTTCGGAGGCTGGTCAAAATGCCCGGAACACGCAGATGGCATGGGGTTTATGCTGAAGAAAATGCTTTTGCCATCTGTCCGGCCATGAAATGGCCACCCTGGCTGCACATGATCCCAGACATGGGCTACACCCCTGGCTTAGGATAGAGGATCATCCCTCCATCCACAGCTGTCGTGGCCCTGCTATCAATTTTGTTAGGGTCTGGGTGCGAGCCTTAGCTCGGGTCCGGAGTAGGCCAGCAATTGCGAAACAGTACTCCTCAACACGAGTCACTAACCATAGTTGCCTTCCGTTATACATGGAGTAAGCGCCCAGAGGCTGTCGGATAGAGAAGGGTCTCGGCGTGGCGGTGATGTCGACAACGGCAAATCATCCACCTGCCAGACACAGTAGTCGGTCACTGGTTTCGTGGTCGCCCCGAGATGCAAGTTTTCGGCACCATAGCATTCGATGACCTATAACGCAAACGACCTTGGGCGACACAAACTATCTAGAACCAGCCTCAACGAAGCTATGCTTCAGAGCCAGGAGAGAAGCAAGTGCGACGTGAGCAGTGAGTGGAGCCAAGTGTCAGTTTTTGGGCATTGGAAAAGGAGGATTTCCAGGCATATATGGCAAGCAAAATGCACAGACACCAAGTAGAACCATGACCTCTTCTCGCCATCCGCTGCGAAGTGAGCCGATAGGAGCGAGAACCTTAGTTCTGCGTTCCTACACGGCGGGTGGTAGATAGTGGCAATGAAGGATGCCCAGGGGGAACCTTAGTTCCCGCTGTTGATGTCCGACATTTCCAATTTTGTACAAAGAGGTACAGATATCATGCTAGGAGAGCTCAATGTTTCACAGGTTTCACACGGGCCTTGCACGCACCTCTCACCTTTTGCCATTAAACAGCGCCGCACAGACTCAAGTGACATCCCCTTTTTGGCACCTTTGAGTGCCGAAGGGTGTTGGGTCTGCCTCCCCATGGGGAGGTGGTGCCCGATTCACCCTTAGCTGCAGGCTTCTCTCGCTAGGAATTGCCGCCGTAATTGAATTCTGTCTGGCAGCATGTGACTGGCCTTGTATGCGCCACCGGTTGAACGGGTTGTGCTACAAGTATGGTCTTTTCCATGGATTGCTGCTTAGATCTTCGCACTTTCGGTTGGCCTGATTACAACCACTGCTGGAGCATTGCGAGACACCTGACCTGCAAAGTGACCTTGTTTTGCCACACTGTGGTGTGGCCGCTGGTCACCAACACTTGGTAAGGAAAGTCCGTTTGAAGCCTTCTAGGCGGCTTTCCATGAACACAGCTTGCGCTGCAGTCCTCTTCTTTTGCGAATTCAGGCCCACTAGTTGTCACTAGTCTCAGTTTCACACGTTTCACCTAGTGTATAGGGAAGACTACAAGATGGTGGAGTCGGCCTGCGGGCTTGGGTGTTTGGTTTTGGGTTGGTTTTTGGGGTCTTCGTTCCTTTCTCCACCATCTGTCTTTCTTCCCTTCCTTCAACGATGACCTGGGCACCATGCCCACACGGCGTCCGTACTCGTGGAAAAAAAATGGCACCAGGCGCACAGCTTGGCAAATATGCTTTCGAGAGTTGCCTCACGCTTGCTACTATCACCTTTGATATGGATCGTACTAATAAACCACGAGCTCTGCCTGAAGGCGCATTCTGTGGAGGCATTGAACAGCTGTGCTTGCCGAATGATTTCCACAACATCGGGCCGAGGGCCTGTGAAAACTGCAAAAGTCTAGTGGAGGTCAACCTCATGAGCACGGAGGTCACAGCCCTACTCTCTTCCACTTTTGCCCACTGTATAGCATTGCAGTGCATATGGCTTCCACCGCGACTCATGCAAATTGGAAAAGAAGTCTTCCTTGATTGTGTTGTGCTGCAAGAAGTTGTCATCCCGACAGAACTCAGTGACATAGGTGACCGTGCCTTCTGCGGGTGCGAGCAGCTGCAACGGTTTACCCTCCTCGATTGGGGTGACATTGAACAGTGGGTGCAGGCAGAGCACAATGCTTTCTTTATGTGCGACAAATTTGAAAAACCCCATTGGCTGGAGCTGCTCCCCGCGGAAGGACCAGATTCAGACGCTTTTGACGAGGAGCTCTACCACGTGGACCCCTAACATCATGCCAGGCCATGAGAGGCTCAAGGTGGGTGCCTTAGCATCTGTCTTCAGGAAACATCCCTGGCCGTAGGAATAGCCCATGAGCAGACTTGGCACCTGTGGCTCACACAATGATAGCAAATAGCCTGCCGCACAAAGAGCTTGCCGATTCATCCATGAGTAGCACTCCCCTCGAAAAGGAGCCAGTCGTGGAATGCCCCCCTGCTGCTGACCACGCTTTCGGGGGTTGCCTTTAAGGTCTCTCTCAGTGTCGCCAAGTTTGACCGATTTGCGGATTTAGAAGACCAGGTCATGGACTATCTGGCCTCGGTCACTGACCTCAACGTGTTTGGGTGCGTCATTGACTTTCTACAAACCACCACGCAAACCTACCTTGAGGACCCAATCTGGGACAAGTTGCAGCAGGGTAAGGAATACACCATTGTCTTCAGGAACTGTAGTGTTACCCTGCCAGAACAAGAACAGCTCGGAGGCTATTCTTTTGATCAAGTCCCCTTAGCCGTTCATGTCCCCATGAACCCAGAAGAAATTGTCCCAGAATGGGCCTTTGCAGGTGTTCCACGCCTACGACATGTTAGCGTAGAGTCAGGTATCAGGCTCATTGGTGCAGAGGCTTGGCAAGATTGCCGGCAACTCCGCATTGTCAAACTGCCTGCCACAGTGGTAGGCATTGCAGATAATGCCTTTCGGGACTGCAAGCTCCTAAATAGTGTCTCGGCTCCGGGTTGTCGCGACTTTGGTTATAAAGCCTTTGCGGAATGCTGTTCCTTGCAACGTGCATCGGATGGGGCTGTAAACGTGTTCAATGGTAAAGCCAATTTCGGGCAATACCTCTTCCAAGGGTGCATCAACCTTGCTGAGGTCACCTTGAGTGAGTTTCCATCCCCCCGAGGCCCAACCCTGCAAGTCAGGACCAGAGAGCTCGCACCGGGCTGCCTCAGCGCTACGGGCATCTACACACTTGCTCTCCCAAAGCACTTTGTAGCTATAGGAGCGCACGCTTGTGACAGTTGTCGACTGCTTAAGAGTGTGGACCTCTGTAACACCATGATTGAAGAAATTTCGGAATTCACCTTTGTCCACTGCACTAGCCTTAGGGAGGTTTTCCTACCGGCAACTCTCCATACAATCCGAGTTAAAGCCTTTATGAACTGTGCAGCCTTAGTTGAGCTTGCCATTCCGCCCTCTCTCAAGTACATTGGAAGTAGGGCTTTCTTGGATTGCACTGCCTTTCGGAGGCTTGTAAAAATGCCCGGAACACGCAAATGGCGAGGGGTTTATGCGGAAGAAAATGCTTTCGCCATCTGTCCGGCTATGAAATGGCCTCCCTGGCTGCATATGATCCCGGACATGGGCTACACCCCTGGGCTAGGATAAAGGAACACCCTCCCAACCACAACTGTCATGGCCCCGCTGTCATTCTTTCAGAGTCTGGGTGCGAGCCTTAGCTCGGGTCCGGAGTAGGCCAGAAGTTGCGAAACAGTACTCTTCACCACGAGTAACTAGCCATAGTGGCCCTCCGTTAGACAGGGGAGTGAGTGCATCGTTGCTGTCGGATAGAGAAGGGTCTCGTCCAATTTTTTATTTGTTTCTGGCACGCACTTCCTTGGGCTCAAACCAATGAATCCTGTGTCCAGAGCATGACTGAAGAAGTAGGTGGAGCCAGTCCATGGCATAGCAGGGGAAAGCCAGGGGCGCGGACCCTCACGCTGACTACACTAGCAGGGGAGGAACTACCCTTAGAGGTGGATCCTGGTGGGCATGCCAGTCTTCGGAGCTTCGAGAATGCAGTATTAGCAAGGCTCCCCCATCTAGGAAACGCAAGCACCTTAGGGTGTGAACTGCAATTTGTGCAAATGAATACCCTACAGGTCCTTGCTGACTCAATCCAGAGTGCAATCGGCACCAACCAGAAGTATTATGTAATCGCTAAGCAGTGCATGGTAGAGGCAGGGCACAAGGGGCAACTAAAAGGGGAAGTCAAGGCAGTTCGGGTGCTGCGTAGTAGAAATGGCAAAATTCCTCCACAAGCCTTTTCCTTTTGCACTGAAATTCGTCATGTTCTAGTAGAGAATGGTGTCAAGATTGTAGGAGAGGCTGCGTGGCGGTGCTGTCGACAACTGCAAATCGTCCACCTGCCAGACACAGTCGTCGGTCTTTTGCATGGTGCCTTCAGTAAGTGTCAAGTGCTACGTGTAGTGGTAGCCCCAAGCTGCAAGTACTTCGGCGCCAAGGTATTCGAAGAGTGTTGCTCTTTAACGCAGGTGGGTGCGGCACATTCCCCCCAAGCCCAGCTAAGGCCTCGTGCCTTTCAAGCATGCACGGCGCTGCGCAACATCAATTTGGGCATGTCAGAGTCTGCTACAACGTACCCAAACCGATGTTTGCCGGACTGCTGTTTTCAAGAGTCGGGCATTGTTGAGCTGGCTTTACCTACGAGTTTCCACAGGATAGGCTTTGCTGCCTGTATGAGCTGCCAGCAGCTGCAAATCGTTGATTTGTCCCAAACAGATGTACTTGAGATTCTAGGCTCAACCTTTGCTCACTGCTCGCAGCTGCAACAACTTTGCCTTCCCCGCATGCTGAGGACCATTGAGCAAGAAGCCTTTTACAAGTGTATTTCCCTAAAGGAGGTCTCTACTCCGCCATCCCTGCTTTACATTGCGAGGCATGCCTTTGCAGGCTGCACGCATCTTCGAATAATCCTCAAGCAAGGAAAAAGCAGCACATGGCGAGGGACATATGCCCAGTCTAATGCTTTTGACAAATGCGAGCACTTCGACAAGCCCACGTGGCTTCGAGTCTTGCCGATTGATGCAAATGATCTTTGGCGAGAAGACTTTCTAGACCCAGCACCAAAGACCAGCAATGCTTCCGAGGCAGGAGAAGAGCAAGGGCTACGTGGGTAGTGAGCTGAGCCAAGTGTCAGTATTCGAGCACTAGGAAAGGGTGACTTCCAGGCATATACGGCAAGAAAAATGCGCAAACACCAAGTAGACCCATGACCTCTTTTCGCCATTCGCTGCGTAGTGAGCCGATAGGAGCGAGAGCCTTAGTTCTGCGTTCCTAACCCGCGGGTGGTAGATAGTGGCAATGAAGGATGCCCAGGGGGAACCTTAGTTCCCGCTGTTGATGTCCGACATTTCCAATTTTGTACAAAGAGGTACAGATATCATGCTAGGAGAGCTCAAAGTTTCACATGTTTCACACGGGCCTTGCACGCAGCAGACCACTTTTCGCAATTACGCAGCGCCTCACTGATTCAAGAAACATCCCCTTGTGGCACCAGTGCGTGCCGAAGGGTGCTGGGTTTGCCTCCCCTCGGGGAGGTTGTGCCCTGTTCACCCTTAGCTGCAGGCTGCTCTCGCTAGGAATTGCCGCCACGATTTGGCTTTTGTCGGGCAGCATGCGACTGGCCTTGTATGCGCCACCAGTTGAATGGGTTGTGCTGCAAGAATGGTCTTTTCCACGGATTGCTGCTCAGATCTTGTCACTCTTGGTCGACCTGATTACAACCAGCGCTGGAGCATCGCGAGACACTGACCTGCAAAGTGACCTTGTTTTGCCACACTGTGGTGTGGCCGCTGGTCACCAATATTCGGGAAGGAAAGTCCGTTTGAAGCCTCCTAGGCGGCTTTCCATGAACACAGCTTGCGCTGCCGTCCTTTTCCTTTGAGAATTCAGGCCCATTAATTGCCACTAGTTTCCGTTTCACATGTCTCACCCAGTGTAGAGGAAAGACTACAAGATGGTGGAGTTTCGGCCTGCGGGCTTGGGTGTTTGGTTTTGGGTTGGTTTTGGGGTCTTTGTTCCTTTCTCCACCATCTGTCTGTTCTTCCCTTCCTTCAACGATGACCTGGGCACCATGCCCACACGGCGTCTGTACTCGTGGAAAAAAAGTTTCCAACTGTTTTTAGAACCTTTGTGAAGCGTAGAACTGTTTTGA
>CAXAMN010027950.1:193139-208481 GCA_963970005.1 Durusdinium trenchii
AACCTTTGTGAAGCGTAGAACTGTTTTGAGTATGGTTTTGCATGTCCACAAATGTCCCGAGAACATTTGTGAACCTTGGAGAACGTTCGTCACTTTGGCTCAAGTGTGCGGCGAAAAGTGTGCGTGTCTTTTGCCTGCTTTTTCTTTCGTTTTCGACTCGGGTCGTTGAGACACTTGACTGACTAGGTGTTTTGAGCACGAGAGCTTTTGATTTTCCGTCAGGAGTTTGTGTGTCAAACTTTCACGGTTTCTCCGCTCCCCTATGGAATTTGTTCTGTCGTGATCGTTGACCTACCCTGCAGCCAAAAAGTCTTGTTTTCATCCAAGACCAGGGGTGTCCGGGATCATGTGCAGCCAAGGTGGCCATCGCATAGCAGGACAAATGGCGAAAGCATTCTCTTCTGCATAGACTCCTCGCCATTTATGCCTTCCTGGCATCTTGACAAGCCCACTAAACTTCCTATGTACCTCAGCGAGGGCGGAATGGCAAGCTCCACGAGGGCTGCACAGTTCATGAAGGCTTTGACTCGGATTGTATGGAGAGTTGTCGGAAGGAAGACTTCTCTGAGACTAGTGCAGTGCACAAAGGCGAATTCCGAAATTTCCTCAACATTGGTGTTGCAAAGGTCTACACTCTTAAGCAGTCGGCAACTGTCGCATGCATGCGCTCCGATAGTTACAAAATGCATTGGGAGAGCAAGTGCAGTGATTCCTGTGGAGCTAAGACAGCCCGGCGTTGACTCACTGACCCTAGCTTGCAGTACTAACTCTCGGGGAGATGGAAGCTCACTTAAGGTAACCTCAGCAAGATTGATACATCCTCTGTTCCATGACTGGCCCCAACTCGACTTAGGGAGCAGCACTCTGCAAACACCCTTGGACCGTATCGGATACACCCCGGGGCGGCGACCTCTCGCAGCACATAGCACCCTAGGAAAGCCTCTTCTGCCAGACGTATGACCGAGGGTGGGAGCTTGACAATTTGCAGTTGCTGACACGCCTGCCAAGCCGCAGCTCCTACGTGTTGAATGCCAGTTGTCACTTCTACATGCCGGAGCGAAGGTGCAGCATAAAATGCTCTGTCGCAATTGCTCCCCGCGGGTTGGGCGGGACGCGAACAGCTTTGGGGTAGCTCTCCTTGCCGTCATCCTCGAACTGCCAGATGGAATGCCCATCTACCATGCAGGACTACAATTTGGAGCTGCGGTCGTTGCAGGAGCACAGTGCGGAATGCCTCTGGCAGGGGTTGCTGCGTTTGGAGGTTGAGCAACTCCAGTTCACAGCCGAAGACATCTAAATCAGAGACTGTCGGCAGAAAGCAGAGAATGTCATCTTCAAGCTCTGCTACATCCTCATAGTGGGAGAGGTCTGTCTGCATTGCATATATCGTACCTGCTATGGTAACCAACTCGAGGTTGATCTCATAACGGTCTTGGTGAGTCGGCATTGTCGCGTAGGCGGTAGCTCGAGCGTGCTTGCTAAGTTTGCTTGAGCCAAATTACAGAGACACCGAAGATATAATCTTTGCGAACCCTGTTATGACAATTAAGCTACAAGTAGGAGGGTGGCTAAGGCCACCCACCTTCTGGAGAGGATCGAGCAACTCGGAGACGGTTGCTGATCGGGATGATTCCTACTGCCAACTACCTTACTGCCACCAACCATAGGACCACCCATATATGGGCGAGGGCGATGGGGAGGGCCTACTGCGCCAGGAAGACCACGCTGCCGACGAGGAGCTTCCCGATTCTGGCGGGGGGACAGTTCGGCGAGCTTTATTACCTGGGTCAGGGGCTTCTTGACTATAGCCCATGTGGTCTCGAAGCGCCTGCTTGTGGTCCACGAGTTGAAGCCTAAAATTGGGGTTCCCAGTGAGCCATGCGCAGAGCTGATCCCATCGTTCTTTGGTATAGAGTTGTGTGCCATATTGATTGTATGGGCGATCTGCCATTTTCGGAGTGAAGGGATATCCATTGTGGTAGTAGTCGCTGAGGACGCTCCCAGGGACTTTGGTCAGCATCAGGCGGGGAGACAGCAGGTGCCATCCTGTGCGGGCCATGGCAACACGTAGCCCGGAGGTCAGCCACTGAGCCACGACAGCACTTTCTGCTTCGATGCTCCCTTGCTCAAAATTGCCGAGCGCCGTTGCTAATCGGGTATAACCTATGCCGAAGCGTCCATATCCCTTGGCAAAGGTGTAGTTGGGTTCAGCCATCATGTCCTCGTCCTCCGTGGCCTCTTCAGTGCCAACTTCTGGTGGTTCAGCAAGCCCCACTGGCACGGGGAGAGCAAGCTTAGGCGACCGTTCAGCTGACCCAGTAGCGTCAGAGGCAGAGTCTTCTTCTGCAGGCAGGTCTGCGTTGGGGTGTTTGGCAGTAGTCAGGTCTCGCCACAAGGGGACTTCGACGCGCAGCCTCAACTGCAGAAGGGAGGGAAACGAGAAAGCTCGTCCCAAAGACGGGTCAAGGGCACCGCTAAAGTAGGCTCTTTCTGCCCAGGACGTGTCCGGCATTCGGGGGTACCGGTCATAAACAATGTCTTTGGTGTGCACTCCCACCACGAGCAAGGGGTTGTCCTCAGCAATATCACTGAGCTCCGTCGGGATGACAAACTTCTTGCAGTGCCACACAATTCAGGAAAACTTCTTTGCCAATTTGCGTGAGTCGTGGCGGGAGCCATATACAGTTCAAGGCGACACAGTGGGCAAATGTGGAAGAGAGGAGGGCTGTGATCTCTGTGCCCATGAGGTTGACCTCCACAAGGCTTTTACAATTCTCACAGGCCCGCGGCCCGATATTGTGGAAGTCACTCGGTAAGCAGAGCTGTTCAATGCTTGCGCCGCAGAATGCCCCTTCAGGCAGCGCTCGAGG
The DNA here is from genome assembly GCA_963970005.1 of Durusdinium trenchii. NCBI lineage: Eukaryota > Dinophyceae > Suessiales > Symbiodiniaceae > Durusdinium > Durusdinium trenchii. The sequence continues at coordinate 196,010 of CAXAMN010027950.1, forward strand.
TTTGTTAGTATGGTCCATGTCAAAGGTGATGGTGGCAAGTGTGAGGCAACTCTCGAAGGCATATTTACCTAGCTGTGCTCCTGGTGCAAGGACGTTGCTGTCCTCTGTTTCATGACTCACCCCAACTCGACCAAGGGAGCAGCACTCCGCAAACACCCTTGGACCGTATTGGATACACCCCGGAGCGGCCACCTCTAGCAGCACGTAGCACCCTTGGAAAGCCCCTTCCGCCAGACTTATGACCGAGGGTGGGAGCTTGACAATTTGTAGCTGCTGACACGTCTGCCAAGCCGCAACTCCTACATGTTGAATGCCAGTAGCCACTTCTACATGCCGGAGCGAAGGTGCAGCATAAAATGCTCTGTCGGCAATTGCCCTCCGCGGGTTGGGCGGGACACGAACAGCTTTGGGGTAGCTCTCCTTGCCGTCGTCCTGGAACTGCCAGATGGAATGCCCATCTACCATACAGGGACGAACTACAATTTGGAGCTGCGGTCGTTGCAGGAGCACAGTGCGGAATGCCTCTGGCAGACTGGAGGTGCATCAACTCGATGGCTTGTGGAAGGAAGGTCATGGCCACTCGAATTGCAATGTGGAAGAACCAACACGAATTCTGAATGGGGATTTACTCAAGATTCACATGAAGTGTCTTAGAGCGAGAGAGCTGAGAGCTAGGGCAACGTTGGCCTTTCAAGCTTAGGGCTTTTCGACCTGCCGGATCCTGCGGGCACAGCAGTTTACAAGGGACGATTCAGTCAAAACAGGCTGATCAATGAAGGTTTGTATGCGGTGATGCGCCAAACTTATGGGATTAAGCACATCCATCAAGAGTCTGGGCGCGCGCCTTAGCTCAAGTCCAGAGTGGGCCAGAAGTCACATCAAAGTACTTTTCACCTTGCGCAACTAGCTATAGTTGCCTTCCGTGAAACAAAGGGGTGATTATTAGAAATCGTCGCTGTCGAATCGAAACAGGTTTCCTCTAAGCGTCTATGTCATGTACTTCTTTGGGCTCAAACCAGGGAATCCCGAGTGCAGAGCATGCCTGAAGACGTGGGTGGAGCCAGTCCCACAGTGGGGGAGAGCCCTCATACTGCTTACGCTGGCAGGCGACGAACTGCCCGTCACGGTGGATCCTACTGCGCATGTCAGTCTTCAGAGCTTTGAGAATGCGGTGTTAGAAAGGCTCCCCCACCTTGGAAGCAAAACCACACTCGGGTGCGAACTGGAATTTGCGCAAACGAACACCCTGCAGATCCTTGTAGACCCAACTCAGCACGCACGAAGTACCAACCACAGGTGTTGTGTGATCGCTCCGCAATGCATGGTTGAGGCAGTACACAAGGGGCAGCTAAAAGGGGAAGTCAAGGCAATCCGGCTGCCGCGTGGTAGAAATGACAAAATTTCCCCACAAGCCTTTTCCTTTTGCGCAGAAATCCGTTACGCATCGTTGAGAGCGGTGTCAAGATTGTTGGAGAGGCTGCGCGGAAGAGCTGTCGACAGTTGCAAATTGTCCACTTGCCAGACACAATCGTCAGCCCATTGCATGGCGCCTTTAGCTATAGTGCCCCGGTTGCAAGCATTTCGGCACTGAAGTATTCGAAGAGTGTCTCCTTGACGAGGGTGGACACGGCTCAATGCCCCAGCAATCGGCCAGCCCCCCAAGCCCAACTGGGCCTTGAGCTTTTCAAGCATGCACAGCTCTGAGTCACATCAATTTAGGCATGCCAGAGCCGGATGCAGCGCACCCAAACCGATGCTTGCCGGACTGCTGTTTTCTGGAGGCTGGCATTGTCGCACTTGCCTTGCCAACAGACTTCCACAGGATCAACTTGAGGATTTGAGCAAGAAGCCTTCCTCAAGTGTACCTCTCTACAGGAGGTTTCCACCTGTTGGAAACGAGGAGCTAGACTCTCATTCCTTTGGCTCACTGTATCGTGAATGTCCAAAACAAGTTGGCGACTCTACTCAATGTTTGCACATTTCACTTGACGTAGCTTCCTGGCGGAGTGCTTATGCACCATTCCCGCCGCGAAAGCATTGCTGGCCTCTGGTGCAGTTCTAGAAAGTCTGCTCTCCATAAATCATTGGCATCGGCCCGCAAACATCGGAGCCATTTGGACTGATCGAGTTGCTCACATTTGTCAAAGGCATTGGGTCGGACATATGTCCCTTGCATGTTTTACTTTTTCCTTGCTTGCGTATTGCTCGAAGTTGCGTGCCTGCAAAAGCGCGTCGCGCAATGTAAAGCAGGGATGGTGGAGCGGGTGATAGAGAGTGGCAATGGAGGACGCGCAGGGAGAACCTCAGTTCTCTCTGTCCCACATCACCAATTTTGTGCAAAGAGGCACATATACCATGCTGGGATAGGTCCACGGTCTCACCTGTTTCACACGGGCCTTGCACGCAACAGGACAATGCTTTTGCAACGACGCAGCATTTCTCAAGGTTGGGGCACACCCCGTTCTGGCACCTTTGTGTGCCGAAGGGTGCAGAGATGACCTCCCTTCGGGGGGGTGAGCCTTTCGCACCCTTACCTGCAGGCTTTCGTCGTTTGCTATGGCCGCCACTGCCTGAGCACGACCAACTACTGTGCCTCTTGACTTGTGTGTGCGACCAGTTGCAAGGGTTGTGCGTCTGGGCGAGACGCCCAAAACGCGATATTACGGTGGAACGGCGCCATCCTGTTTTCTTTGTCAGTCGTCCCTCTAGACACACTGTGTCCACGGCTTTTGAACAACAGTTATCCGAGTGAGCTTCATGGCCAAAAACGCGCCTGTGTTTATCACACCTGGTCCATGTGTGCTTCGGTCGGTTGTCCCTGTTTCATCCGTCTTTTTTGGAGCCTTGCGACAGACGGCGTCGCAGTTGCGAAGAATGCAGGTGTGAGGCTGCGCATATTGGATATGTAAGGTGTGAAAATATTGTCGTTTGAATGCCATTCGCGTACGTGCTCTCAGCAAAAATAAACTTTCCAGTTTGCTCCCTGAACCGCACTTTCTTTGAACTCCCGTTTTTAACCACTTGGAACGGTGTTCCAGCTGTGACGATATGCAGCTCTGATGATGTGCATGTTTGGACATGTCCAGGTGTCAGTTGTGATGATTTGTTACGCAGATGTTGTTTCAAAAGCCATTTGCTCACATGGTCTCAGGAACAAGAAACTTTCCAGTTTGCCCCCTGAACCGCGAAAACTTATACTTCTTGTGTTCAACCACATAGAACCTCAACTGAAACGGATGTTGTGCAATTGGATAGCGATGCACGATGGTTGGATTTGTTGCGCAGTGTTCAACACGTTACGACTTTGCGTTCGCACTTCATGGTGTAGTCTCATTGGCAAGCACATCACATGGTTCGTGCAAGCAGGAGTTTCTTGGAACTGGTTGTCCTAGTCTGTGTGGAAAGCACCAAAAGTTTCACATAACCTGCAGAATCTTTCTTTTTTGCACCGGAATGGACACTTTAGCTTTTTCATGTTCCAATCATGCACACAGTTGGCACTGAGCTCCATTCAACTCCATTTGCCTGGGCCATTTCGGTGTGAGTTCCCGGGTCGGCGCAAGCAGGAAACTCAAAGGGTTCACGACGTGGTCCAGCTGTGCGCCACCGTAACATCGCGTTTTGGGCGTCTCGCCCAGACGCGCGCCGGACAGTCGCCACGGCCCGTGCCGGTTCTCGCGTCAGAACCTGCACCAGCACCTAACCTGTCTCCACCACATGCGCCGGCGCCCAGCACCAGCACCAGCACCTGTCTCGAAAAGCGCGCACGGGCAAATCATTGGGATTTGAAGTAAGAACCCCCGAAGCTATCTGAGGATTTGGCAGCACGCAACAATGTTGACAACCTCAGTCTGCACGTCTGTGTTCGAACGCCTCAGATCCACGCCAAGTGCACGATATCCTGTCCAACGATGTTGCCAAAATGTGTGCTGGAAACCTTGTTTTGGAAATTGTGGGAGCAGGTCTTCAGAAGCCGTTTCCACAAAGCAGCCAAGTCTAGACAGCCAAAAACATGGCTTGACTGAAGGAGAAGCGCCTAAACAGACGCTGATGCCAGAGCAGCAGCCAGAGCAGAGCAGTTTCCGCCTCTGACAAGCCTCAAGGATGACTTCACTTCAAGGTCATTGCGCACAAGAAAAATTGAGGTTCAAATGCAAAGTTCGAAAATTCTGAATGAGACGCAAACGGCGCCAATTCCTCAGATGACGAAGCTGTGGGGTTCTTAGTTCAAAGCCCTATGAGTTGCCCGTGCGCGCTTTCGTGCCGCTTGTGCTGTGCTGCGCATGTGGTGGAGACAGGTTGCTGGTGCTGGTGTTTTTTTGCACGAGTGGAGGGGCTGTGTGTGCAGGTTGTGCACAAGTCATCTTAGTCGAGTGTCAAGAGAGTTACAAGCCAGGTTGCAACCGGACAGGGAAAGAAACAACACGAAACACGCCCCCACAAAACCCAACACAACCAAAACCAACACAAAAAGGAAAGGGGAGCAACCTGTAGTGCAACTCGAGGTGCCAGGTGGGCATGAAAGAGTGAAGCAGGGGCAGTGAATTCAGCAAAAGCCCTCAGTAGTTCTTGTCCATCAACGAACTGTCAAGAGGATGAGCCAGACAGGCACATCCATGCTGGGCAGCTGCACTCGAAAGTGGACATTCAGGTGCAGCAGCTGGTTTAGTCAAGGTCCTTCGCAGTCAGGCTCAGCATTAGAGCATGAAGAAGACCAATGACCAGTCTCACAGTGCACTTGCATGCATGGCCCACGGGATTCTATCTTGGACTTATCAGCAGTCAGGCAATCAACGTGACAGCCGGCAGCATCATGCTTCAATGCTCGCAAAGAAGTGACAGACTGGGAAGACCACGGTCCTCAATCTCGGGGATATCCAACACACCGAAAGCGAAGACAGTGCAATGCCACAGGCGAGCTCTCAAACGAAAAAGCTTTTTTGCACGAGTGGAGGCGCTGTGTGTGCAGGTTTTGCACAAGTCACCTTAGTCGAGTTAAGAACGAGTTACGAGCAAGGTTGCAAGTCAAACAAAAACAGAAAGCAACAAACCCAAACCAAACAACCAACAAACCTAGGCCAAACCTATCCTCCAGTTAGCTACTCAGCTCCACAGCCTTCGGCCGGCTCTTCGTTCTCCCTGCTAATCAATTTCTTTAGAACACCAGGAACGAGCCAGGACAAGAATTTGCTGATGTCTTGCCTTGCAGAGGTGACGTTCTGCTGCCATAGCCGGGATCACTTTGTGACTCCTTAGGATCTTTGCGCACACGCATTCTGTGATACGAGTTGTGCTGTGCCTGCTTTGCATAGACCGAGCTGAACCTGCAGTGCACCCCATCTCGCGTTCAGTATGTTCAGGCTTTGCCATACGCAGTACACCACTGAAGTCCATACGCAGATTGCATCAAAAGGCAAGTTCGCCCTGGACGCCCTCTACTGAGTGCGGCTGATTTAGAATTCATTGCCCCGTTTCACCACTGTGTTGGTCCTCGGATCTGCACCTTTTGCTCATTTGGACTCGTACGGACTTGAGCCTGACGTTTGGTTCTTGTTTGTTGGTTGTGTTTGGTTGGTGTTTGGTTTTGCGTTGGTGGTTTGGTTTGTTGCTGCCTGTCTTGGTTGTCAGGCTCATTCCACGTACCCCCTATCTGAATTCGACTCGGTGACTTGTGCCTCTCGGCACACATAGCGCCCATACCCGTGCAAAAAAAACCAAACAACCAACAAACCCAACAAAACAAAACAAAAAACCGCCAGGGCAACCTTTAAAGTAACTCATAAGGCCTTGAAGGCACGAGGATGGGTGAGACTGGGGCGATGAATTCAGCATTGCGCTCAGAAGTTCTTGTCCATCAACGAATGCAAAAAGGATGCATGGACAGGTGCACACGGAGTGTAGAGTCAGGGAATGTTCACAAGGCAACAGGCATCACAGTGCCGCCAAAGGCACTATGAAAGTAGGTAAGAAACCCGAGCACCGCAACATGGCATGGTAGAGCCACAGTTCGAAGGCATGTGCACCGTCCAGAATGCATTCGAATGCGTTGGTATGGTCCATGAAGTACAAAGGTGGACACATTGCGTATGGTAGCGTACTCGAAGGCAGGCAGCGAAAGGGGCGGAACCTGGTAGACAGCGTAAGGGAAAACCACCGCCATCAAACCCGGAATTCCCACAAAACCGGGAAAGACGCGCAGTGGGAGGTGACCACCAGAGTTCAAAAAGGGGGCATCAAAAGGAAAGCCCCTCCAATTCCTCCCCCCAAAGGGGGAGGTCGCACACGAAGCACGCCACGCATCCACAGCTCACCAACAGCTCAGCAAAGCGAGCTATGCCTGACGTGCTTCAAGGAGGGTCATCTAGATTCTAGATGCCGCATGCTGCAAAAACCTCGCTTGTTCTCCTGATAGCTTCTGACTGCATCCTTCAAACGTGGCCAGATCGGTCAAACAATCCATGCAAGGCCCCACTACCTATACGAAAATGAGTGAAAGGGTGAGAAGAAGTGAAACGCCGTTTTCCTAGTTCTGTACACTGTACTCATCCAGATCCACTACACGGGTAGCAGTCTGGGACTGTCTAACTACTCAGGTCAAGAAGACTGTCGCACAATGCAAGCAGCGCTGCACATTAGTCTAGATTTTCTAGGACCAGCGCGCGGGTGCAAGTCAACACACTAGCAAGCACTAGCAGGCACTAGTGACGCTGCGTTTGCAGTCATGCGTATCGTGCGGTCCTATTGCAATTCCAGTCCACGTGACAGGCACTCTTGCTTGGACTTTCTGGGTAGTTGCTTGGTGGACAGTGGACACCTTTGGAAATGTTTGTACACTCTACGGGACTTAGCCACTAGAGTGTGCCTTCTATGCCTTTAATTGAGGGCTGCAAAGGAGTCATCTGCCCACTGATCATCATCACCTTGGCTGCGTGGCAACCATCGAACCCACTTCGGCATATCTAAGTGATCACATCGAAGAAAAGCATTTGCACGAGCATATGCCCCTCTCCAGGTCAAGCTTTGGCCCGTTCGCTCAAACCGACTGAGTTGCGTGCATCCTCCAAATGCTCTTCTTGCAATATAGCTCTCAAACGAAAAAGCGGCAAGGGGGGTTGCACCTTCCACTCCTCCCCTTGCACAGAGGCAGCAAATCCAGAACTCTACTACCACTACGGCTTTTCACCGAGAGCAGAGCAAGACGTGCTGCAAGATGTGCTGCGCGAAGGCAGACGAAGTGAGAGGAAGGCCTCCTCCCCTAAAGTGTGCCAGAGTGTGTGCTGCAAAATTGTCGCATTGGAAACCTGACAAGATCTTTCAAACGCGGCCAGGGGTGATGTGGCCGATCCGTGCAGGGCCCCATGAACTGCACGAAAAATAGGTGAAACAGAGTGAGACGCCGTTTTCCTAATTCTGTACACTGTACCCATCCAGAACCACTGCGCGGGTAGCAGCCTGGGCACTGTCTAGCTGCTCAGGCCAACGAAAGCGAAGGGCAAAGCGAAAGTAATTGGCACTCTTAGGACCAACACACGGGTGCTCGTCAAAGAGGCTAGCCAGCTGGTGTTGAAATTTCTTGGTTACCGTGTGTGGCAATTGGTCCTACTGTCCTCCAGGTCCAAGTAGTCAACTTTTTCTTGAAAGTAGTCCTGGGCGTCTATGCAGTGGGCAAGTACTCTTTGGACACTCAGCAAGGATGGTTTTAGCAGAGGTAGGGCCAGCACACGGGTGCCAGCAGGGAGGCACATCAAAGCGTTGCCCTATATGGTTCTGTGCACCTTTAGCGGAGGACTCTGAAGGAGTCATCGGCCCATTGATCCTCTTCTTTTGGATTGCGCGGTATCCATCGAACCCACTTTGGCATATCTAGGTTATCGCACCTTAAGAACGCATTGGCACGCGAGTACGTGCCTCGCCAAGTCGTTCGTTTGCCTGTTCGTTGGAATCGATTGAGCTGCGTGCATCCTGCAAAGGCTCGCCTCTCGATTTTGAGTAGTGTTGGTGGCACGCTGACTTCAGTCAGGGCGGCGCATTTGAGGAAGGCTTCCTGCTGGATCCTTCGCAGCTTGTTCGGAAGCTTCAGGTGTTGCAAGTGGTGACAGTGGGCAAATGCACAGTTCATAATTTCTGTGATCTCTGTGTGCGAGAGATCCACTTGTAGCAGTTGGAGGCAGCGTTCACATGCAGCCGGTCCTGTCCATGTAAAATCGGAAGGCAAGATTAGTGAGGTTAGGCCAGCTTCCAGGAAGCAGCACTCCGGCAAGGCCCGCGTCACACTGTTCGCATTGTACTCCCTAAGCTCGAAGTCAAGTTGTCGCAGTACCGCTTGAGAGCTTTGGCCTCCAGGAAGCTCAACCTCGGGGAATGTGCATCCCGAGGGCCAACCTGGCGCAGCCGGGGGCGCTCCCCTTTCCATACCAAGTGAACGCAGACCCAACCAAGACAAGAGGATTAAACCAACCATAGGAATGACGTGGAGACCGAAACCATTCATTCCCCCCAAGAGAGAACAGATAACCCGTTCACCCCGAGGGGACGTGGAATACGGAACCCATTCATTTCATTCCAGGAAGGTCGTCACCCAAGTCAAGGAAGAGACCATCACAAGGTACCCCTGAGGGTTCCGGGACTCCTACCAGTAAGGAGTAGTTCAACCTCACGGGAGGTCAAACTAAGTCACCTTTTCAGTGACCCCGGTCCCCACAGAGCACAGCTCGGATCACCCGCAGATGACCCTCACTGTGGCCAGACTGTACATTGAGCCCACTCTCAAAGGAGAGAGTGGACCGACCGGTGACCCAGTCGTTAGCGATCCCTTACATCCCAGTGGGATGTACCTGTCTCGCGACAGGACCCTAACCCAGTTAGAGAGGAACCGACGGTCTTGTCCACCGTGAGCTTGGCTACCCACGATGAATTTTGACCGTTAGCCATCTCGCACGATCACCCAACATCAATCCGCAAAGAAAGATGAGGGTGTGACCTGTGGGGCCACCCAACAGGTCAACACACGCCGACTAGGGAGTACCAAGGTACCGTGTTCATTCACGGTTCGATAGGGACGGGGGCCAGACAACAACTCCCCTGCGCCGCGCCTTCCAGTTTAACGTCCCCCCGGACCCTCGCGGGTCCACCTCTCCCTGTTATAGACATGCCTCTGACGGGCCCCAATCCGTCCGGGCTATCTATGGAAGGCGCGGGGCCTCAGCTCGGGCTGTGGAGCTAGTTGATTTGTAGTGTCGTTTCTGAGTCCGACTTGCAACAGGGAGCAGCATTCAGCAAAGACCTGTGTTCCAAATTCTTCACAACCTGGAGCAAGGACACTGCGCAATGCGTAGTTTGCAGACTGATGACTGTGCTGGCTAGATGCACTATTTGGAGGTGTTGACAGTGGTGCCATGCACACTCCCCTATGATGCGATAGCCGGCATCCACCTGTGTGTGTCGGACCTTGGCTACATACGAAAAGGCCTGCGGGAAGACTCTATCAATGTAGTGAAACGGGACTCGCAGGGCTTTGGCCTCGCCTTGTATCGGGCCCTTATGTTCAGCTACGACTAGACAGGGGCTCACAACGACAGTAAAGCGATTGCAGTCTCGCAGGGTGTGCCAGATCGGATCGACCAACTTTTGCTGTGAGTTGCAACAGAGAAAGTCCAGCTCGCACCCGAAGGTGCTGCTGTTACCTATTGCGGGAAGTTGTTCCAGCACTGCGCTTTCAAACTCTTGGAGGCGGTCAAATTCTTGTAGTTCAATAGTCAGTTGGGCTTCCTCTCCTGACAATGTGGTCAGGATTAAATGGAGAACCATTGACCTTTCTTCGCTCCATTGCGAACTGGACACTGAAATATGATCAGCGAGCATGGCCGAACGTGGACTGACCTGCACCGTGTCTCCGTCTGAGCCTAAAGGGTCTGCAGCAGGCTACAGTTGTTGCTTGACTGTTTCTTGACTGCTGTAGCTAGCGGCTGTTACCGTTTACAAGCTTGGGGAGAGACAACTGCACGGGCAGCCATCTGGATGTGTTCTCCTAGGTTGGCCGTGCGAAGTCTTCTTCCTGAGACTCCCAAATTGCATATTTTTGGGTGTGCTGTCTACCCTGCACCGATAGATGGCAAATTCCTTCAGGGACGACTAGTGCCTGACACCCTTCAAAGGCGTTGGCTGCCGGCGGCATCTATCAGCCTCAGCGCCTCGGTAGGTGAGGCAGACTAGTTTGCTGCACCCGGCAAAAGCTCTGTGTCCAATGCTGAGAAGCTGCCGTGGAAGCGCTACTGTGCATAGCAAGACACAGGCTTCAAAAGCCTCAGCACGAATTTCGGTGAGGCGCCTTGGCAAGGTTACCTGTGTTAAGGCTCGGCAATGAGAGAATACTTGCATACTTAGAATGCTCACTTGTGTTCGTGACAAGTCGATTGCAGTCAATTGCTGACATTGCGCAAAGGCCTTGTGCCCAATAAACTCGGTTGAGCGTAAAACGTCTATTCTTTGGATGCCGGCCGAATAGAAGCACCCCGTTCGCAGACCTTCAGGGGGGGTGTTGCCGACAGCACATCAACGCTGGCTTTGGTCCCTGGGAGACCTATCTGCCTAAGCTTGTCGCATCCTTCAAACGCATAGGGGGAGATGGTCGCACCCCTGGCTAGTCGGCAGGAGTTTTCTGTGAGTACCCCTACCCGTTCGAGGGCACAACACTCTGCAAAAAGCCTGGCTCCTAGGAATAGGCACCCTGGCATTGCAACTGTGGTGAGCGCATAACATCCTTGGAACACTGCATTCGCGATAGTGACTAAAGTGCTTGGCAGTTTAACAATGATTAGGGTGTGACAGTAGCGCCACACCTGTCGCTCTATAGTGTGGTAGCCAACCTCAACTTGTACGCGCCGAAGTCTGGCAAGGGCAAAGAAGGCTTTAGCAGGGAGAATGCCTGATTCATTGGCAGGGACCCAAATAGCCTTGGGGTGGTCTTCATATTCGTCTCTGGGCCTCGAGAAGACTACTGCCAGTCCCGTGAGGAGCCATTTGGAGATAACAGGTTACTGGTGCTGGTGCAGGTACTGACGCGGGGACCGGCATACGCCGTGGCGACTGTCCGGTACGCGTCTGGGCGAGACGCCCAAAACGCGATATTACGGTGGAACGGCGCCCGCTACCGTGGTCACTACGTGACCATTCAGTGGTCACGCAGAGGGTGAGGAGTTGCTGGTGCTGGTGCCGGGTGCCGGGTGCTGGTGCTGTGAGCTGGCTGTGCATCCGAAACACGGTTTCCAGCACACATTTTGGCAACATCCTTGGACAGGATATTCATACACTTGGCGCGTGGATCTGAGCACACACGCGTAGACTGAGGTTGTCGACATTGTTGCGTGTTACTAATTTTTGTTCTTGGCATTTGAACCTCCATTTTTCTTGTGCGCAGTGACATGGCAGTGAAGTCATCCTTGAGGCTTGTCCGTGGCAGAAACTGCTCTGTTGCGGCTGCTGCTCTAGCATCGGCGTCTGTTTAGGCGCTTCTCCTTTCAGTCAAGCCATTTTTTTGGCTGTCAAGCCTTGCCAGCTTTGTGGGTACGGCTTCTGCACATTTCCCTTACACCCTTTCAAACACAAGGTTTGAAGCACACATTTTTGCAACATCCTTGGACAGGATATTCGTACACTTGGCGAATGGATCTGAGCCGTTCGAACACACACGCGTAGACTGAGGTTGTCGACATTGTTGCGTGTGTACAAATCTTGCGTGTGGTCACGATAGACTGTCCAGAGACTTCTGCACTTTCCCGGTGGAGGTCTGCATCCACGGCTTTTTGGTCTACTTCTTGGTATCAACTACGGCTCTACCTGGCTGCAGGGCCCTGAGGAGGCGAATACGCAGCTGGCTTCGCAGAACCATTTGACGTTGAAGTTTCTACGTTGGATGCCGTTGCTAGTAGGAGCAAGGATGCTACTAAGAACAAACAAGTTTCTGCGTAGGATGCCGTTGCTAGTAGGAGCAAGGACGCTACGAAGAACAAACGTCGCGCTACTAGGGGATGAGCTTTGAATGACTTTGCATCTCACGTTGTCTTCTTCTTCACACCCCCCTTTCATGCAGCAGGAATTCAGAGTTCGGTTTGATTAAGGGGACCATTTTCTCCTCCTCCTCCTTCTGCTTCTCCTTCTCTTTCTTCGTCTTCTTCAGCCATTTCGATGTGAGTTAGATGTTGCTGTGTGGAGGTTGAGTTCGCTGCGCAGGCGCAGCGTTTTCGGAGCTTTGCAGTTTTTTGCGCAGTTCCATGGGGATGAGACATCCGAGAATTGTTTTTTCGGGTGTGTTGGATGTGGGCGTGTCGTTGAGGTTTGCGTCTCAGCAAGTTGCGTCGGAGCTGTGTTTTTGTGACAAGTGTCAACTAACATGGCGCCTTTCGTGGATGGAATTCTGCTCAGAACAGACCGCATTCAAGCCAAACGTGTGCGGTGGTGCAAATAAGCTGCTGCC
>CAXAMN010027950.1:208491-271063 GCA_963970005.1 Durusdinium trenchii
CGCATTCAAGCCAAACGTGTGCGGTGGTGCAAATAAGCTGCTGCCATCCAAGAGCGAAATCACGAAGGGAGACAACCTTGAAAGACAAGGCGGCAGCGGCAGCCAAGAGCGAAATCAGGAAGGGAGACGACCTTGGGAGACAAGGCGGCACCGGCAGCTAAGAGCGAAATCATCAAGGAAGACAAACTTCACAGACAAGGCGGCAGCGGCATCCAAAAGCGAAAACGAAATCATGAAGGGGGACAAGCTCGGAAGACAAGGCGGCCGCGGCAGCCAAAAGCGAAATCACGAAGAGACAAACCTGGGAGACAAGCTTGGGACACAAGGCGGCAGCGGCATCCAAAAATGGAAGCCTAGAGGGAGACAAGCTTGGGAGACAAGGCGGCAGCGGCGGTCGCCTGTGGTCGTTTGGGATGTGGTGATTCTCATGTTGTAACCTTCTGCACGCCTGCCCTTGCTTGTTGATTTCTTGGTGATATGGCGCTTCCATAGCTCGTAGTGTGCTCGACGAATGCATATTTTGGGCGCGGCGCTTGGGTTTGGACAAACAAGTTTTTGCAACAAACCATTGTCCCGACTTCACCTTGTGATTGGCACGCATCGTAGAATTTGTTGGTTGTTCTTGCGATAGTAGGCTAATCCAGACCGCGTGGGGTGTCGTGCTGTTAACGTCCCCTTCTGGCTGGATGCGGGCTGCGAAAAGGTAGCCCAAAAAATATGTGGTCCAGTTGGTGTTGTGCCGGGGCCACCGGGAAAAAAAAAGGACACAACGCATGCATGCGAGCGGAAACGTATTGAAATAACGCTGGCCCTTGCTCTTGACCTTTGGCGTTTATAATATTATAGGTGCCAGTTGCCAGTTGCAAGCCGTTGCAGTTTGCAAGCGTAGCGTTGAGAGAGCCACTGCGTAAAAAAACATCTGGGCCAGCAGGGGAGTGGAAGCGCTTTAGCTGCTGCGGACCAACAACCTTCCAGCAGGTGTCGTGCAAGATGTTTTCGATTGCAACGTGAAGCGAAAAGGCATGCACCTTTCAGCCAACCGCCATTTTGCAACCGTTGACATCCTAGCTGTAGCCTACAATTTGAACACATGTTGGGTTTTGTACACTTTAGGTGAACGATGAACCATCAAGAAAGGCAAGGTTTTTTTTGAACGAAAAACCTCCCGGAACTGAAGTGACACCTCCACACCCAACCCTTGCCAAATCGGCCGTGCCAAGGAAGCAACCACAGAAACAAACGTAAGCCAGGCAAATTGAGCAAACTGTGCCACAGACGGTCTTTGCGGTGGCAACACCCCAGGGTCGCCACGCCCAGAGCTTTGGAAGGGATGACATCACTGCATGTGAAGCACGTGCAAAGCATTTGCATTCAACAACTTTGCAATGATAACACATAGCATGTGAATGCTTCCCGTATTTGCGAAAACCAGCCGGTAAGTTAGGCTGAAGTTGTTTTTGCAAACGAAGCGAGAGCGTGTGATGCAGATGGTGCAAGGCAAAGAGGTTGCTGCGCAAAGGAAGGAGTCCCCGCTTTCCTTCCATTGTGTTTTCCATTTGCTTTCGCCCTGCTTTTGTGGTTTTCCATTGTGGCTTCGCCCTGCTTTTTGACACGTCGGTGCCTAAAGCCGAGGCATGGGTTCCTGGCAGGGACCCTTTTGCCACTAATTGCTCTCACGCGTCCGTTTGACGCAGAGCCACCGGTGGTTTTGTGAACATGCTTGCCCAACCCAGGCCTGATAGAGCCATGTGTGCGTGGAAGAGGCCACATCGACAGGTTCAACAAGCCAACAACTGAGCCAGTGGTGTTCTTTTTGGGGGGCTTCTTGCCGGAGTAGCACAACAAATGGATTTCAGAACGTTGCATACTGTCTAACAGCAGCATCCGGGAGAAACAACTCTAGAAATTTCGAGGCCTCAGCCATCTTTCTTTTCACTTGGGATCGCTGCGGCTATCGCAGTGCCAGGTCCCATCAAAAAACCTTTTCAACTTGCGAAACTGTGGCGAGAATGAAGTGGTGCGAGTCACGTTCCTACTGCAGTTTTTGCAGCACCTGTGCCCACACCTGTGCCCACTACAGCCGGTGGATCTTCCATTCGCTCTTGACGCCGGCGTACGTGCCTGGCCTTAAACCATTTCCAGCCTCGTTCCTTCAACTCAGGCCAAACGCGTTCGGGCCCAATACATCCCTCAAGCGCCTCCCTCAGCGACTTTCGCCCTGAAAGGGATACGACTGCAGCTGGGCATTGCTGACAGGGTGGCGGGAGGCCGCTCCTCCGGCGTCCCATCGTTTAAGGATAGCTAGGCCGCTAGGCAAGGCAGTGAGCGTGTGCAGCGCCATCAAGGCCTGCGATGGTGTGTGTTTGGTGGTTCTAGTCGTCAAGGGGGCGCATCCTGCGAATGGATCAAGAAGTGCCACCCGCTCCTGAAACCTCCGAAGATAGTAGCCGCGATGCTTGTCGTTCGACGAGGCTTTGACCCAGTTTAACAGTTGCCTGCGCTGCCCACGTTCAACCAGGGTGATTGTGGTCACGGCATGTCGCAAGGCCGGGAACAGTTCGCAATGCAAAACTCCAGAACCTGACCGTGTGTTGTGAGCAGGCTGATCATGTTTGATCATGAAATATGGGACAAAAACTGCCCATGGGAGGGGCAGGGTTGCATCTTTGTTTTGGGATGTCACATAATTCATATCCCTGTATGGCAAGTTCTCCAACCCAATGTGCTGACGCCGCCCGCCCTCTCCTTGTTGAAGCGGTTATTTGTTCGTTGCGACCTCGTAGGATCTTTATATAGCTAAAACTTCAAAAATTTGAAGGTGGCAGGCCTTGTTTTCAATAAAACAACTCCCGCACTACTGGTTGAGCTGTGCTGGTCCCGGCCGCCCTTCCCAAACCAGGGTGTGAGAGTAGCAAAGGGCACATCTGGCGCGCAAGGGGTCTTTTGACTAGTTCTTCTTTTGGACTTGTTACGGTGCGGCTTGCTAAGTCTCGGAACTAAGGTAGAACGGTAGAACATGTAGAATTGAGGCGCACCAACTTATTTGAGAACAGGTTGTCAATTTGGCTGGGGCTCACTACCCCTGCTTGTAGATGGGGCCGCCGTTTCCGGTCGAGTGGTGGAAAAAATTGCAACCAGATCAGCCGCTTTGTCCTAACAAAGCTGAGAGCCGCCAACCATGCGCTCCTCCTTGCTGCCTTTGGGAAGGCGGCGTTTGTTGGGGCTGATTTGTTACGGTAAAAAGAAAGTATGGGAAGAAGACAAGAAAACGGGTCGACAGTCGGTTTTTGGTGTGGAGGTGCGAACTCCTTGTAGTTCTGGACCTCTAAAGCTTTCGAAAAATTTCACTCAGATGTACTCCCAGCACAATACAAGCATCCAAAGCACTGAAAATGATCCAATGCCAAAAATCGACTCGAGTTGAATTGGGCAGTGAACTAAGCAAGTGGTGCTTTCCCCATCGTGTGGGTCAATAATTTTTGCTGTGCATACATAGTAGTTCGTGTTTTTATTTATTCCATTCCGCTTGCTCAACAATTTTCGTGCAGGTCGGACATTGTACACCTGAGACAAAACTGCTCTTGCCCGTGTCCAAGTTTCGCACGGGGGGCCAGCCAAAAAGCCTCTCAAGATTCCTTGGCGTATAGCTCTGTCAAAGAGCAGAAAAGTCTCAGCATTGAGCAAATCTTCCCGGTGACATCGTAAACGATGTCTATAGAGGTTGCAACAGCACCCAAACTCTCAATATACTGTTGAAAATTTCCTTTTCGTCTCGCTCCTGCAAAAAGGTGTGCAAACACACAGGGGGCATAGTGAATTTCTATTGGTATGGACATGTTCACTTCCTGTAAACACTGAGCTTCCTGGATGAAGAACCCCGTTATTTTTGTATGTTGCGAGCAAATCTGCACATTGCCTTGCAAGAACCATTCACCAGATGCATGGTACAAAAAGGTATCCCCTACCGCCAGGCAGGAAAGGCAAATCAACTCCTCACGCAGCATTCGGTCCCACCATTTTCGGAAGATATCAACAATTTCTTCCAGGGAGAGGTCTGTTTGACAGGTCGCTACTCGTAGAGATTCGAGCAATTGGTCAGCATCAGTCATCTGATGTAGAGCGGCCGTCGATGCATCACAGAGCGCCCGTCTTTCTTCATCCTGAAAGCAGGTAGGCACCGGAAGGAGACGCCGAGGTCCCTCGGCTTGACATCTACGAAGCCTGACAAGAAAGGAGAGTGAACAAGTTCTTATTGGAACTAAACTGCTTGGGGTGGCCATGCGTTTGTTGCCACGGCCCTTTTGTTTGGAGCCACCGCAGTCATCGAACATCCCTCCGAACCTCATGGTATGCTGGAGTATGCATCCATATGGCGGCTTCCTATTGTTCGTTTTTCTTACGTTTTCCTCGCTGCAAGCTGATCAACTTCTTTCAGGGGCATTTTGGTGGTCACTCACCCAACCCCACCACTTTGATTGCGAATTCTAATGGTTCGGAAAAGATCTTGATCAAAGGCCGCGCAACCCCTCTACCAAAAGGAGGTTGCATCGGTCGTGAGCAAAATGGAGAATGGAAGAACAAACTTAAAGAATAGGTTCTCCAACTGCATTCGACCTGGCTGTTACAGCCCCTTCGCGGCAGGAGACACTCGGTGAGGCGGCGCGTTCCAGTCTGGCAGCTGCTTCGGCGTACGCTGCTGTCAAGCACAAGCACCTAAACACTGCAAGCGTCTGCCAAAGCAATGGGATCAGTTTCCACCCCTTGGTTGTTGAAGCCACTGGAGCATGGGAGCCCGACTCTGCCCTGTTTTTGCGGAGGCTTGCGAAGGCAGCATCTGCGCGGGAAGGGGGCCAAGGCGACTTGCATGGAGCCTTGCTCCAGGAGCTTTCGGCCATTGTCCGGAGCTTCCGAGGGCGGGCCATTCTGCGCCGACGGACCGAACTTGCCTTGGTCAGCCATCCCTCTCCATCCTTGTGAACGTCTTTTGATTTTGAGTGATGGGCTGTAGGCATTGCTGGTGGCTGCTGCACCCTTTTTGTGGGGCTGTGTCTTGGACACCGTGCTCACCGGGCAGCTTTTGGCCATTCCCTGAGCCGAGTCTCTGCACAGAGTGCGGGGCTAGACCTCAGGTACGCCTTTCTTTCTTTTGTTCGTTGGTTTCTTCTCTTTCCGCCGGAGCAACGAGCACACAGTTTTTTTCCCTCCTCCTCGAGCCCGGTTCTGTCAGCTGTGGCCGCTTTGATTATTTACTTGCCGATGTTTTTCGTCTACTACCGGCTTGGGACCCAATCGGCTGCACGGTTGACATTTGCCTTCTGTACCGTTTCCCCTCTAGTTGTATATCGGACAGGGCATCTTTTGGCCCAAGGTCCAATATACCCAGCTCTGCTCCGCTACCCGCCTGGTTCACAGATGCGGCCCAGTCGCTGATGGCAGGGTTTGACGAGTCGCCCCTTGCGGGGCCCGACTTTTGTCGCGTTGAGAGACAGGACAGGTGAGTGTTTTTCATTCGTGATTCATGCGGCAATGACTGCCACGGACAAACCGTCCTCGGCGAATCGGAAAGAAAAAATCACCAGAAGCCGCCGATGCTCGGTGGGTCGGTGCTTGGTGGGTCGTGTTCTGTGGGGAATTTTGCCATTTGAGTGAAATCCATCGATTTCTGACAGCGCCCCCCTGGGCTCAAAGGACGGAAAAAAAACAGGAGATTGGTCCAATACCGGCCCTTTTCTTGCTGCAAACTTGGGAGATCGTCTTTCAGACCGCACCACTGATCAGTCGCACTGATCAGTCGCATACGGGCGTTAGAGGTTGCAGAAAAACTGGGTTATTGAGACAATGCTGTTTATCGTGAACAACATGTCATGATAGCTTGGTGCAAGCAGAGCTGATCACACAGACGAAGGGTCCAGCAGAAAAACATGCAAAAAACTTGTGATTTCCTGCCGGCAAGGACTACTTGACCTGCCTTTGTGGAAATTTTTCCACAGAACCATATGTGACATACGTTTGAGTGGTATGTGCCATGCTTGTTCCACCATCGCGGGAAACCTGGCAAACATGTACATCGGGATGGGAACTTGATAAATAACAGCGAGAGAACATGCACAAGGCAACCGTGATTGAACAGTTGTGCGCATGCCCGCACATGGCCTGCGGCGCAACGCCCGGCCTCCAATTTATGTTTATAGGTTTCAACCCCGATCCGTCAAGGCGCTGCCTGAAACCAGAGCCCCAACAGTGTTGTTTTTGGTTTCGCTCTCGTCGAAACATCCAGTTCAGCTTCCACCGTGCAGTGAACTGAAAGACTCGAAATCTTTGTAGTTTCTGGTGAGTTTTGTGCTGGCGAAAAGTGTTCATCGTCAGTCTTGCAGGGTCAAATGACGTTGCGTTGCAACGCATCACATCACTTGGACTTGAAACAGTGCCACATGCTACAAGAGCGTTGCCGAAGCAGGCCACTCAGATCCGTGGGGCCAGTCGACAATGGTGCCAGCTTTGGTGGTTTGGCGCATCTTCGAACGGGTACGGCTAGGGCTACGGTGCATCTGATGCCATGCCATGTCTTTTTGGCGTGAAAACGAACTGCAGCGGTTTGGGCTTTAAAGTGTTTAGCATCGGCCGGTTTCATCTTGGAAACTGCCCCCAACCGGTGTGAAATTCAAGCCTTGCAAACAACCCAGGGAACAGAAAGAACCACTTGCTTTCTTTACTTGTGCTGGCTTACACCCAGATCAATTTCTGCCTTAACCCAACAGATCTCCCAAAAAACCTCACTGCCCCGATCGATTGCCCTAGATCAACGTGGGGAGCGCCCGGAACGGTCCGGGTCCTGCGCAGTTCTCCCGCGCCATGGCGTCCCTGCCCGCGGTGCAACCGCTTCTTCCGCCGACCACCGGACGCGGGCGGCGTCCCTAAAAGCGGCGTGGGGACTGGAGGATGATGTGGCTCGGCGAAGGGGAGGATTGCATCTGATGACTTCGGACGATCTGACCCGCCTTCCCGGACCTTACATGCGGCCGTCTTCTTGAAACGGGTTTTGTTTGCACAATTTTGCACTACAGAAGTGCAGAACTCGATTCTTCACCCCCATATCTGACCTATCAGGCTGCTTTGAGCCTACACGAGCCCGCATAGCTCTGCATTTTCCTCCGGCTCATCTCGAGCTCAGGGACGATGAGAACTTCGCCCGGGACACTGCACAGAGCTTCTTCAGCCAATCCCAGGCACCAAACGCAGAACGCGGGGAAAACGTGAGGCCACCTGTCCACTGTACTATGTACAGGTGAATCAGGGCTTCAAGCTTTCATGATGCAACTGTCCAATTTTCCGCACCTGGACTCATGAACTGAATTCAAGCCAGGGTAGTGATTGACACTGAGAACGGGAGCATCATCAAATGTTGTGTGTGTCTACTAAATGCCAGCGCGAGGCGGCCCACATCCAAGACAGAAAGAGCCACAGAGCCACAGCAAAAGACACATGCTTCCAACCGCACGTGTGAGTCACCTTTGCCACAAAATCGCCCCTCGAGAGTGGAGGGACGACGGACCTCTAGGCCCATTTCGCACCACGCGCGACGGCGACGCCCGGAGACGGAGGCTTCGGGTGCCACGGGTGCCACCAGCCTGGCCACGGAGCAGACGGTGTCGAGCTTGGCGATCGAGAAGTTCAAGGCGCCTGGGGTGAAGTGGGAAAGGACGGAGGATAGCTGAACGAAGCTGAAAGAAGCGATGAAGATGTGCTGACGGGTCTGACGATGATCGAGAGATAGTGAGAGATAGTGAGAGATAGTGAGAGTGTGGTCACCCTGGGGCTGCAGTCATGGCTGAATCAGTGTTCTTCTCCAGTGGCGGGTTAGATGGTTTGTATTTGTTTCAAGTTTGTTCCTTCACAAACTTGGTGAGTGAAGGTGGTAGTGTGAGGTGGGGAAAGTGGAGAAGATGCCGGTGGGTGGATGGGATGGCCGTGTTTTGTGGTGATGTGGGTTGCTGGTAGCAACCCCCAGTGGCTGGCATCATGCCACAAGGCTTCGATTTGTGATGCCAACAAGGTGATCAACTGACATCTATAATCACGAAAGCTAGCGAAGCTAGCTGGAGTTACTCTTGCGATAGCAAGGTTTCTTTCGACCGGGTGCAAATCCTAACCCCTGATTTTTCAGGTCGAAGACCCCCCCCCCGCCGGCCCCCGGGCCCCCCCCGGCCCCCCAAACCTCCCCACCTCCCCCCCTCTCCTCCTCCTTGTCTTCTTCCCATCTTCCCTCCCTCCCTCCTCCCTCTTCGCAAGTTCGACTCCGTCCTGTCGTCGCTCTTTGGCATGCGGTTAGCGTTGCGTATCTTGCGGCCGCACTCGCTCACTCTCACTCTCACTCTCTCACTGTCTCACTGTCTCACTGTCTCTCTCATCTCTCTCATCTCTCTCATCTCTTTCTCATCTCTCTCATCTCTCTCTCCTCTCTCTCTCTCTCTCTTCTCTGTCTCTCGTCTTTCCGTCTCTCTTCTCTCTCTTCTCTCGCAGGAGGATCCGGGCAAAGAGCCACATATAAAGGACTCTTCACCCCTGCCTCCAAAAAGAGCGCCGTGTTTTTTCCTACCTCGCTGCCCTCCACTTTCCCATTCTGGAGCGCTAGCTTTCGCCCCCCCCTTGGCCTCAAGTTCCTTGGGGATGGGTCACAACCTGGTGCTGTGGTCCACCATGTAGCTTGACCTTCCAGGAGGTCAACCGGTCGGTCTCCTGGTTTTGACTCGTGGCCATTCGGGGATCACTCTTGACAACTGCGATCTGGTCGCATTGTTCTCGCGCAAAGGCGCAGCAGCAGGAGCCTCAACATCATCACGTGCATCGGATTTGCAGGCAGGGCCACAATGCGTGGACCGCGCCTCATGCCGCGTCGGTGTCAAGCCTCTTGACCATGTCGTTTTTTTTGTTGAGTGGAACGGGTGGAACGCATGGGGACTACATCCAAACAGGAGCAAAATCACTTTATCCTTCTGTGAGTGAGCGATCTGTTGGGTTCATTTGCCTCACTGGGGCCCACCGTCTCTCTGAAGGGACCTGGTTCACCACAAATTCCGCAGTGCACGGTCTGCACGGGGAAAAGAAACGGGCGCCTGGCCATTTCAAGGAACATTGAACAGCCAACTCTTCAAGCTTGGCCCATTTGCCCAGCACGTCACCTCCCAGAATCTCTTTTCCGGCGGACCACCTCCGCCTTCACGAGCCGAAAACCCCCACACCACCCGGGCCCATTCCGATCCACAGGATTTGTGGCCGAGTGGTGGCTGCGTGACTCGGCCTGAGGGTGGACCGATGCTTCAAACAAAAACGGCCCGTGTGAATTTCGGTGTGGACTTCCAGATTTGCATGGTCTCCTGATCTGACTACGAGGATAGACACCCATAGATGTTCACACACCCTCAACTACAATACACGCTACTAGCTGCTACTAGCTGAGCAGTTGGCTCGTCAGCTGGCTTGAAAGTGTCAGCTGGCTCTTCACTTCTTGGTCTCCTTGACGGGTTTTTGTGGCCTTGACCGACCCTGCCGGCCAAGGAAAGGCCTGCCGCGCTTCGACACGTACTCCATGTCTGATCCCTATTGCGTGGTCAAGGCTGCCCGGGGGAAGTTGTGCCCGGGTGAAACCCGAAGAAATGTAGTTGGAGGATGTGGGAGGATCATCCGACCATCTCCCTTGGATGGTCCTGATAACTTGTGTGACGCCACTGTTGCACTTGATGATATTGTGATTCTTTTTTTCTTCCTCCCCAGCCTCAGCCTCATCAGTATGTGCCTGATTTACCAAAGGTCACGACTCACTACCCTTCCCGTCCTCCAAATCCGGCCAGGCCATCAAGGGCAACAACCATACGATGAACGCCGCTCGGCTCAAATGCATGAATGAGTGAGGAGTGCCTGGAGTTTAGTGCAGATTGTTTGCGGTCACCTTGTTCAGTTAGGCTGCATCGATGTCCATGCCATTGACGGGTAAAAACAGGGCACTTATGCTGAGGCTGTTTGCGCTTCAAATATGCACGCTAGCAAGAAGGATACTGAGGTGGATGCAAATGTATTCTAATGTATGTGGTGCATGTGGTGATGTGGAACACTTCCCCGGCCACTCCGCCGGAGGTCTACATTACCCGCACCATCATGCTGCTTGGAAGCAGCCCATTGCTCTCGCATGATCGAAGACCTTCGACATCCTTTGATGATAACACGTATATTTTGTAGGTGGTTGGACGGTCAGGACGGTCAACTCTAAGATGTGGAAAGTTCTGCGGTGCCAGAACATTTGCATACTTTGCGACGACAATTGTACAGGAGTGTTGGATTTGTATGCTGGGAATTGGCAAATCATAGGGATCTGATCTTACCACAAAGGATGCCCTACAACAAGGTTCCAAAACATGGGAAGGCAACAGGGGGGCTCACATTTGATGATGCAAGAACCGCACATCATGTTCATCACCACCTCATACGAATGCTTTTCGCGCCACGCTACCACCTACCACGCTACCACCCACCTACCACGCCTCCGCACCGCAACCGGTCAACAGGAACAACAGCGCGCCGGTCTGGGACGAGGAGTTCGATTTCCAGATCCGGGCAGATCAAACCACCGAGGACGGATCTGCGGTCGGGTGTTCCGCCGGTGAACACGTCGTGCGCTCACGGGCGCCGCGGCGGCCGTTTCGGTCGCGGGTCCGTGGGTGGCGTCGGGGTGGAGGCGGTGGCGAGCTTTGGATCGTCCCCAAGGTGGGAAAGGGGACGCCAAAATATATGAAGGACAGTGACAGGGTCCATTTCCATGTTCCATCATTTGATTGCTATCCAGATTTTTCAGGGTTGCCCCTGGCAGTCCGTGTCTTGCTTTCCAACAAGTGAGGAAAGCTCGATTTGGCATGAATCTGGCGACCTGTCCTGAAGACATTCAAGGCTCAAGGCCGCCCCTTGAAACCGGTTTTCAACAAGCACCAAGCCATCCCCCAAATCCGTAAACTTCAGGAAGTCCAGGTGCAATCCAGCTGTACTCCCGGGCATCCCCCCAAAACCTGACTTTATTATTTTACCTCCTCGTGGTCCTGGACGGTTTGCACGCAGGAGATCGTGGGCTTGCGCTTGGCGGTCTACGAGGCTGATGGTCCAGGCTCCTCCTTCCACGGCCCCTGGGGAGCAGCAGTGGGGCGCGGGGCACGGAGCGAGCGCGGGTGTTTTGTCTGAGTGAGAGAAGCGGAGGAGCCTCGGCCGTGTTGAGCATTGTTTGCGCCAAGGCAAGGCGAAATGATGGGAACGGTGGGTTAGCATTTGTTGCACTTCGCCAGTGGCATCTCTTCAAGTCATGGTCACATATATATGTTTGTGGAGTCATGCACGTCAGGAATCAGGAAGTTCTCAATGAATTCGGTGATGGAAGCTTGCATTTTCCTCAACTGTTCTTAACCAGCCAATATCAGGCATTTTGGAATGAACACTCCTAAAGCCCACCGAGCCAAAAATAGCCGCAGGCACATCACGCACCTCCTTCGCGGGGCTGCGGGGCATCTTTTTGTGGTACCGGATTCTCTCCCCGTTGGCCCCAAAAGCCCCAGCGCGGCGGGGTGGCCGTACACCTCGACTGAGGCTCCAACGACTTCTTGGGCGGTGCCGACCTAGTGCCCCGGCTCGCGGGGTGGGCGTCCAGCGAGTGGTGCCAAGGCTTTTTTGAGGGCGAGCCGAGGAGGAGGATTCCCATTTGGGGGGTTGGTCATGAATCCATGACCCATTTAGATTGCTCCGTTCTGGGGTTGATGGTGATACCCATTTGAGGTGCCGTGATTTGTGAGGCCCATTTCAGGGGTGACATCGCTCGGTTCCATGAGGGCTCGTTCCACGGCGAGGTGAGCCATCTCCACACAAGCGCCGGAGAGTGGCACGACCGGGAAGAGACAGACCCACAGGGAACCGGAAAATGAGCCTTTGGAAGATCATATTCCTCTACAACCCAGCGGTTCTTAGGTTCCATATTAGTCTTCCTGTAAGAGGAAGACTGTTTGAAATTTGTTTTGAATGTAGTGTTGCGTTGACACGGCAGACGCTACAACGAAAATTGACTCGCACAAGGTGACATGCTCCCATGCACTTGTGCCAAGCTGGTGATGCAATAACTCCAGTTCTGCCCACCAAAAGACCCGAAAACGCGCCATGTTTCGGCTTTTCCGATGGGAAAAGCCTCGTGGCTTTGGGCATTCCAAAGCCTTTCGAGTTCCTTGGCCTCTCAGGACCTCGCTGGGCAGAAGCATGCGCGCTCGGTTTTGTGGGGAGCCCCCGGATGCGCGCTGCTCTTGCGTGGCGAGCGGCCGGAAAGGGCCTTGTGACGTCGGCACCGGCGGAGTTCGCTGGTTTGGGTGGACTCTTTCTGGGCTTACTGGACCGAACGAAGCCGGTGAGTGTAAAGCATCAGTGATTGCAAGCATGCACATGTTCCATCAGCTTCTCCAACTCGTGGGGTGTTAGAATTGAATGGATGGATCAAACAAGGTGAGTGAGTGGTTCGCCAAAACACCACATGCCACAAGATGTAAATTAAAGATCAGTGAAAGATGGCTTCTTCCACTTCAGGAGGCCGCTTCCCCCCCCTCCATCCACCTGAACACATGCAACAAGCTGGCGATTCGAAGCCACATGAGTGACACGTGGCGTGCCCGGCCCAAAGAACCTGTACAGCTCAAACGCCCAACCGCGCCAACCCGCGCGACGCAGCGCAGCAGGCCACGGGGGTGGTACGGTGTGGATGTGTTGCCTGGTCGTTTGTGCCTGTGGAACGCTTCCAAAAGGAGTGCTTTGAGCGGGGGCAGAAACGTTTGGTCCAAAGCAAGGCCAAGCAGGCCAAGTGGCCCAAGTGTTTGGGTTGCAGATGTTTGAGCTGCGAAAACGAGTTTCGCAGGAAAAACCCTTGGGGCCACTGGTCGGGTGGAACCTGGACGTCCTGGGGATGCCTCAGCGGTTCATGCTTACCACACACAAACTTCGATGGTAAAGTCAGTCACATTAACCGATGCCGAAGGCCCAAGACTATTGGTGTAGCTGGCAGAACACGTCACCTTAGCTTACACCGGACAATTGAATCCAAGGTCCTTCTTGGATCAGTGAAGGGAGAAATCCAATGCAATCCTGGCTGCCACACTTCTGGCCGCACTTGGTGAGAACCTTTTCGCTGTGCTCCTTAGCGAAACCTCGAGCCGGTGGCGTCTCGGTGCCCCGCCCGATCGGCAGACCTCGGCCGGCATGGACGCGGACAAGGCCGATGCTTCGCTTCGCGGCAACGGCGGACGGCGTCCGGGTGGAGAACTCGACGTTTGTGCTGGGGAGTTGGTGGGACATGTGCGGTGAGGGGCATGGCGCTTGCCCTGTTTCATCTCAAAGATGCTCCAAGTTTCTGCACTCGGCACCGAGGGGCTGGCCCTTAAGAAGGAGCATGTGATCACCATGAGTTCCGCACATGATAATGTTTTCGAGACCACAGCTAAAAGCAAAGCCAGCAGAAGCCACCTCGTGTATATAGTTGCAGGATTAGAACTATAGTTAAAAATACCTGAAAATGCTACCCAGATGAACAGGCTGAGCATTGATACTTGCTGATACCGTGGGCGGCCGCGAGCCACGCACGGCTATGCGCGTGGCTGAAGCGCAGGCTGCTTCCCTTCAGTCGACTTTACGTCAGGCGAACGGCGCGCTCTCGCGGAACCCGGGGCGGACGAAGATGTGGCGACGCTCGCTGGACACCCGTGGCGATCATGCCTGAATGAGTGGGGCGTTTGGAGTGGATTGACCGTCGGCAGGCATCATTCCGTAGTTCTTAGGATTTTGAGGATGGCCGGAAGCCGGAAGCATCAAGTTGACTCATGTTGATTGTCAATTGCGGGATTTGCTGCATGCATCTCGTATCCTGTAAGCCTACGAAGTTACGCCATGGTGCCTGCATTCCATCGAGCTCTTCAGACGTGAAAAAGATCGGATCAGCTCTGCCGCACGCAGCCGGTGATGTGCCATGGGAATCGGCCACCATGCAGCGGACCCGCGGAACCGCCTGAAGTGATGCGGGGAGTTGGAAACTTTTCGAAGAAATTCTTTTTCTCTTTTTTTAAAATTATCTCTGTTATCTTCGCCATAGCGGAACTTCCCCAAAGCACATGAAGGTCGTGTGGAGATGGTGGTCACTGTCCATCTGTGCCTCCACGCGCCTCAAGCGCCCCATCGCTGCCGAGCGTGTGTTTGGGGAACAGATGAACAGATGTAGATAGAACTGGGAGTTCCCCCCGAGTTCCCCAGAAACATCCCCAAACTCCCAAACCATATCACAATATTTCTTAGATCGAACACCGAACACCCATATGGTACGACAGACCGGCACAGCTCCTGACCCCACACGGCCAGGCACGTTTTGCCGAGGGCGAGGCCGAGCGCGTTGGGAGACTCAGGGGTGTGGACCCTACCAATGGGGGCAATCCATGGACTGAAGTCAATCCGGATCATCCTGGTCTCGAAAGTGGCTCTAGTTTTCAATCAACGTTGTCTTTACATTGAAATCTAGTTTTCAATCAACTTAGCCCGTTTCCATTTTCCAGTCCGTTTTCTTGATCTCCTCCCCTCTCCCGTGTTTTCCGCGCGCGTCCTTGCCCGTCATCCCAGGAGCCGGCCGGGTGGCCCTCGGCGGCCAAGGCGCCGGGGCCACGGTTCCGGAAGCTGAGCACCGGCGCCACGGAGCTGCCTGACGACGACGAGGAGCGGGAGGAGCTGAGTCCGGCGGCCACGGACTCGGTGGCTTGGACGGTGGCCGCGGTGCCCGGGTGCGGCCCGTGCGGGGGGCCGGTTTCTTGTTTGGGTTTCTGCCGGCTGCCGCAGGGCAAGAGGAAGACGCCGTAGAGGCGATGATTTGTGCCGTTTGGATGATTGTTGGGATGGTTTTTGGGATTCACCGGTGGGGGGACGCTGAGTCCAATGGCTGGGAACGAGCTGGTGTGAGCTTAACCAAGACTTGTTAACCAAGACTTGTCCCCTTCATTTTGAAGTGTGGGTGTGAGCCGAAGCACAGGAGATCTTCCCCACGCTGAATTCTGTGCACAACTGGTTTGTTGGGACAGTGATGGCTTTTCACAGCCTGCACCTGTTCCAATACAATGGTTCATCGCACAAATCCCGACTAAGGATGAAGATGAGTGCCCGACTCAACCGCCCTCCAGGCAGCAGCCCGTGGGCACGGGCACTGCCCGATACAAACTGAACAGAATATACATATGCAGCTGGAAAATGGATGGTCCTGTGCCCATTGTTCTGGGTCCTTTTTGAGCGCAAGAGTGGCGGATGGGTCGGAGTACAGGTTGGAACCCAAAAGGCTCCGACCATGTGTCCGAAGTCACAGAGAGCCGTCCTTCATTGCAAGAACAGCTGGGTCTGATTGGATGGTCCACTGTGGTCCACTTCATTATCATCGTCACTCTTTTTCCACAAATAATTGTCGTTGCCAAGTCTGGTCCACTCTTCTCCGGCGACCCAGCCAGCGCTGCTTCGCTGCCAGGGGTCATCCGGACGTCGGCGCCAACGGCCTGAGGCCGTCGAACGGTTGAGACAAAGACTCCGACCTCAAACGTGAAGGGTTTTGAAGGTCCGGACCCCTGCTATGGAAGGTCCGACCCCTGCCATGGAAGGCCCAAGGATTCTTATAGGGTAGACAAGACTCAATGGATGTGTGCAACTCATGGGTGTTCAAGAATTGAAGGGTTAGTTATTCCGCAATGGTGACGCTTGGCAATGGTCACATTGTCAGGCACAAGCCTACTTATAAGGCCTACCCTCGCAAACAAAGACTTGTATAGGATGCTGCAGTCGTTCTTTGTGCATAATTAGTTTGAGTGCAGCATGTTCATGTTGACCTCCCTCACTGCACGACTCACCTTACTCACAGCATCCTCACCTACTACTCAGAAGGGTCAAAGGGTCAACCTTACTGGAGCTCCATGTTGGCAGGTTTGAACCGCAGATGCTTGGCAGGGAGCTGAACTGTGGGAGCTGAACTAACTGGGAAACGCTCTTGAAAGAACGGGTGGGGTGTTCGGATCTTTGTGCTTCTCCCTGAAAGAGGAACTTGGGAGAACATAGATGAAAAGCAACGCCGAGAGGAAGCACAACATGGATTCTGTGCTGTGGGTCGTTGAAGATGGATTTCAGACAGCGCTCTGGATTTTTTGAAAGTTTGGGGCAACCTCCATTAGAAGAGCTTTTCTTGACTGTGGCTATGTGTCTCCTGGCAGTTTTGTTGTTCTGTTCTTGTTTCGTCTACAGTGGTTTCAAGCGTAGATGGCACAACACAAAGAAAATCACATGTATCGTTTGTTCGATGTTCCCCAAAGGTGGTGGATAAGGACCCCATGGCCTCAAGACCTCTTGGGGTGCCAGTGCCATCGAACGTCTGAAACCACTCGTGGCGTCGCCGAATGGAGAACCGAACGCGAGGAAGGTGGTGCCGACGCCGGGATCACAGTCCCATGGCACGGGGCGCTGCAAGCCATGCTTGTGGTTCTGGAAACCTCAAGGTGCCAATGTCTGTGACAGGTCGCTGCTAGGTGTTGGGTGTGAGCATGAGTTCTTTCTCTTCAGCACGTGGTCGTTGGCCGGCAGGTAAGGGCATAGGTCCCACTGGCACAACTGAATGCTGAATGACCGAAGCTGCCCAACTCCTCTCACTGCGTGCAGGATGTCAGAAAGGCAACCGCTGTGCCTGAGACAGCAGCTGAGAATGGTGGAAGATATGTAAGCAGGTTGTTCGGGTATGGGCGAATACCGAACGTCCATACCACGACCACAACCCCTAGTAGCGTCCTTGCTCCTAGCAGTATGGCCAGGAGCCCCTAGTAGCGAACATTGCTCCTATAGTGGCTTCGAAATTCGGACGGATTTGTTGATTGTCATTGCGTTGTTAGGATAGGATACTGTATGCCATGCATGGTCTGCGGTCTGGGGTAGATAACCGCATGCCGCACTCACCAACCACCACACTCTTATATCATCTTATATCAAGGTAAAGTCATCATAGATTCCAATGGCCTGGAAAGCTGCTTGGAGCGCTTAGAGCAGAATTGTGGATGACGCCTCCAATCAGGTTCAAATAATATACACCGTTTGCTCCAAGTCTCTCGGCACCAGTCGTTTCTGTGCGCGCGCGTGCTGGTGTCGTTCTCAGGTTCGTACTGCCACCTGTGCCCTCCCAATGAGTTCACCGTCCGCAAGAAGCTCACCCGCCGGAGCAGCCGCAAGGACACCGGGCCCGCCCCAGGGCGGGCGGGCCGGTGGTCGGACCTGAGTTATATTTTTGGCATGATCGTCCAGCGGTTGCAACATGTAGACCCTATGACCCTATGTTTCTAAAGAGTGTGGGCTGATATCAATTGGTGTTCGTTGGAAGTGTATAGATCTTCATCTTGAGCCCATGTGAATAATTGCTCCGACTCAGACCATTTGGCAGATCGTATTCAGATCGCTTCCACCTAAAGCGACCTGTCCGTCCCACCTGATTGTAACACCTCACGCGTCCCGAAACCTCGCCAGGAAACGACCGCTTTGGACATGATCGTGAGGTGTGGACAGCGTTTTTTTGTGTGGTCGCGGTGTCGACGTCCCCGCATGGATCCAGCCGTTTGGTAGTAGAATGAAAAAGGATCAGGCTGTACTCCTTACCAATTCCTCCAACCTCTCGGTCCTCGTTGAGTTACAACGCCCAGTTGGAGGATATTCTTCCATGTCGTGCCCCATTCGGTGCGGTTGACCAAACCCACTGGGATTTCTGCTGGGTGGAGAAGCATCTGGTCCGCACGTGGCATCGGATCGGATCGGTGGACCGGACCTGGCCGCTGTGCCATACGGCCCAAGAAGGGGTTGGTTTTGAGAGATGAATTCGGCCAAGAACCTCAACAGGCCGATTCCTGAAGTTGCCATAGTTGGTCCACATGGTCACAGACATAGTGTTGAAGCCTTTTCTTTTTTCCTCTTCCAGCTGGTAACATACATTTTCGGCCCATCGACCCACCTCCGGACTAGGTCAAGGCCAACAATATCAGTCATGCTCCGCCTCAATCGTGCGCTGGCACGCGAGGCCACCACCTGGACTAGAGGAGACTGTGCATCTTGGAGCAAGCGGGCCTTCATGGGCCTCCCTGGCCTGGAGTGATTTATGCGGGGGGTGCAATGAATCATAGTATCATGGTATGTCCGGCGTGTCCTGCTACAACTTCTCGGTGAGACCACACTATCATCCATGCCACAACTATCAATCCATATTTCACGGAACGGATCAACGCGCACGAGGTTTTCGGCACGTGTTTTCCAGACCCCGCAGCGCACAGAAGAGTGTCCAGGCGCCGGTGACGGAAGACGTTCATCTAGGTACCTGTGCTGGACACACTTGGAACTTTTTGCGGGTGTGAGGTGAGAAAACAGTGAGACAACATCACGAGAATTGCATGAACCATCTACTGGCATACAAATCAGAAGAACATGTTGCTCATTCTGCTCCCATTTCCTTTCCCTTTCCAAAAGCCCAGATCATCAATGCAAACATGCACCCCCAGGCCAAAAGCCAGGCAATGCCTCCCCACACCCACCAGTCCCCAGTCCTCCAGGCCGACACCCGGAACCCAGGACCGGTCTGGCCGAGGCCGGAGCTTTCCATCGGCCAGGTCTTGCACCTCTCCGGCCGCTGCCGGCGACTCCGACCGCACAAGACAACACGGATCACCGCGGCCGCCGGAGCGAGCGAGGTCTCGCCATGTCTTTCACATGGAAAGAAGAAGATTTCACGGACTTGTAGGTATAGTATAGGTATGTCAACATGTTGTGAGATGTGTGTCAGATTCTCCTGATGATCAGTCCTCTCATCCGCCCATCCTGCCTGCTATTGGCCAGCTATGATCGTTTACCTTTTTTTTTCTTCTTCTCCTTCCACGGAAGAAGACAACACTGGCTGGTGCTTAGTAGGGCATGACGGAATGGATCCTAAGGAATCGGTAGTGGGTGATCATTCCCTCATTCCCTGCAAGTCGCACCAGTCAGAACATCGAGTCCACAAAGCATCCGAACCAACCGAGCTCCGCCGTTGTTTTCCCCCCCGGGAAGTCCTGAAGAAAAAGGCGCCGAAGACGAACGGTCCCGGCGGAAGCCGGAAGCCGACGGAACATGTGCCACGGGTATCCAGCGACGGCTGAAGCCATTCAGATCCGGGAAGTGAGAAACAGAATCAGCCGCCACGCATGTGATGGAGCAGCTGACCACCATCACCTGAGGAGCACCTTCCATACCCCCAATGTATCCCAATGGTTGCCTGTTGGCTTCTTTCATGTGTCATCATGTGTCACATTTTCTCTGATGTTCTCTAACGACGGGGCGCTGGTTCCAGATTTGAAGAAAAGACTTGGCAGGTGCGCGACAGGGTTTTTGGAGGGGCACGGATTCGAAAAGACCTCTATGTGCTGTGACTCCGAACTCTTCACATTGCTTCACTCCTTTCATCCTTTTCTTTCCTTCTTCCGGAAGACGGTCGTCGGATCAGAATGCAGCTGCTCCTGAGGCCTTGCGGCGCCTTCTTCAGGGGCAAATGCACCCGTGGGGAGGACGGGGGGCCGGGAAAGTGTGACTGGCGGTGCTGTTTTGGGGGAGGGGTGGCGCACCAGGTGCCTAAGGAAAACAAGTACTCAGTACTCTAATCACAATCACAGTTGATGGTTGTGATGAGTGATGAGGTTTGACACAAAGAACAACAGAAAATAGGCTTGCGAGTCTGAGGTGGAACTAGTTCTCCTCTCTGTGTTCCTGGCTCAGGGGCCGCTTGCTTGGCGTGGTGGGTGTAGAAGTGAAGTGCGAGTTGCAAGTGTTCAGATGGACCACTTACTTACTTACTTAGCCTGAGAAAGACCACCGGCAATGTTCGAATTAATCAGATGATGTCAGGGTCATGCCGTCCAAAAGGCCCAGGAAATCACATGAGGAAACGGAAACGGAACTGAGACGAACTGAGACGCCCGCAGGAGTCCAGAGCCTTTCCACCGTCACAAATCCACCGGTCCCCAAGGAGTGCTTCCACTGCCACCTGTGCCTCTCAGATGAGGCACGCCGCACCCAGGCGGGGCCTGAAGGTGGAATGGGATGGATGGTTATAGAAGCCCGCAGATGAGGCTTGATAAGGCTTGATTCAGGTCCGATGCCGGAAGTTCGGGATGGTGTATTCCGATGCTTCGGGAGGTCCGATGCTCGTATTCATATGCCATCAGCCCTTAACTTCGAAGAGGATGACCAACCCCAACACCGATCGGGTTGCCAGTGCTCCGGACCATTCGAAAACACACCCGCTCCCAAGGCCATAACTCCTTGCCATTCCATCGCTTGCCCGGACTCCCGGAGTCTGTCCTGCCACGAGGCGCGAGAAGAACTCGAGGGCCCAACCATCAGCAGCTTGGCATGGATCTACCCGACGGGAGGCATGGAGCGGTCTACCCGAGGGTGGAATGGGTGACGCATGAAAGCAACTTCTCTTGGGGAGGTCTACTCATTGTTCTTCTCTTGGATGGGATGCGTGATTGTGGGCGGCGTTTGCCCATGTTTTCAGAGCCTCCATCATGGATATGAAGTGACTGCATTGAGACTTCGGCCTGAGTCAAATGATTGCACACCTATTATATACCGTATTTGTATCTACACATAGATTGCCGCCGTGTGCAGCACAGCCTTCAGCAATTCCCACCCAAATGCATCAAAAAGGATCCTTAACAAGTACAAGAGTGAAGCACAGTATATAGTAAACCTCTCCAAGAGCGAACCTTTTTCAAGTCATTTGGCAACTCTAGCTGAACAAGCAGCAACGGAGCGTCCCCCCAGCGGCCTCCCGTCCCCCCTGCACCGAGGGAGCATGCAAGTCGAAGCCGGGCGGAGCGTCGGGTTCAAAGCCAACCATGCGCAAGACATTTCTGCCTTTTCTTCCTTTTCATTCATTAATTCATAAAGCCAGCCAAAAGGGACGCCCGCTGCTCACGCCTTTCAGCATGCCCAGGCCTGCCCACGCTCATGCTCTAGGCAACGATTGGCAAATGCCTGGGCATGAAATGGCTCCAGGGGTACATGGAAGGGTCAATACTGCAGTTCTACAGACGGTATAGAAGTAGATGGTGGGGGGAGATATATAATGGGTCATCCGGTTTTGTTATATATATATATATAGTACATATTTATATGTTTTTTGGTATACATATATATAAATATAAATACATATATATATATAGATACTCTATTTATTCAGCAGTGGCCTGATTGCATATTTTTAGGATTCTTTTAGGTTGAGCTGACTCCTGCAGCTTTGGGGTGAGTGACCACTGTCGGGTGTTTCTGCCCGTGGCAGGTGGGAAGAAGATTGCCATCACGGCCCAATCAGATCGCAAGAGTTGAGGAGTTGGACTCATCACTTGAGTTGGTCAGTCCCATCTCAAGTTCCATTGGGATGACTCCTGCACGTGCAGTCTATGGGAGGAATGTAAAAGAGTTCTCAGATGAATTGGACTTGGAACTTGGTCGTGTGAAGCTGCGGGCTTTTGGGGACGCTCTTGAGTGATGGAGTCACGGCTGAGGTTTGAATCTTTTTTGAGATCGAACGCCCAATCGGCGGAAATCGACGGGGGTGTCTTGTGTCTTTCGGGCTTGCACCACCCGAGTCGCCGGTGGGGCGTGTGGTTGGTCGCTGGGCGGGGTCATTTTGAGGCCTCCAGGAACTGGGGAGTTCGAGAAACTGCGGCAATCACGCGGATCGCGTCATGTCGCATTGGTTGTTTGGGCGCAACCACCGGGCGTGACCTGCCTGGAACATGAGCGAATTGACAGTTTGAAACGTCACCTGCATTGCTTGTATCCCAGTGAATGTTGAGCCTCCAATTTTTGAGTGTGGGCGGGGTGCAAGTCAGCTGCTCCCCAAAACTAACAGTAACATAGAAACTGATAGACCACCCCACTAGAGTCACGTTTGAGGAGGATTTGGCAGTTGTCCATCTCTGTTAGGGGTTAGCAGCAACCTTCTTCATGAAGACCCGAGCCACCACGGGGAATGCAGATCACTGATCATTCTACTCTGGGAGTTCACCCTCCGTTTGCGCCCATCCTTTCAATCTGCCCTGGAAAAAATGGGCAATGCTCGGATCACTGATGCTGGGCCGATGCTGGGGGGTGAAAGACCTCTCCTCGGGACTCTCCCCATTTTTTGGAGTCTCCCTGAATTCGATCACCACCTGAGATCCGCGCCCACGACGGAGTGGCCACACGACCTTCGCGTCTTTAGTTCGCGATCTCGGTGGACCTTCGTGGGCCGATCACGTCAGTCTGCGGGTCGTGGGGGAGATCGAGATAGGCGAGCGCGGGTGAGGAGCTCATTCGTTGGGCAATGTCAACGATTGGCATGCATTTGTGGGCCTTTGTTTCTTTCTTTAGGCCTCCTTTACCAGAAATTGGGAGGATGGTCATTCTTTCCTCCGCTCACTGGATTTGGATGGGCGCACGACCACTAGGGGCTCAGAGCCCATTGGAACATCTTGAGGGTCCCAAAAAAGCCTCGCAGTGGCGGACGTCCACTCTCCTCAGCGGCTTCGGGTTAGGAGTTGTCCCAATTCCCCCCTGATCAATCCCTGATCAATCATAATATGGGCGGGGTGTGTATTTTAGGTAGGGAGATCCCCAACCAATGGCTGATCCATATTCTTCTTCCAGGGGATCTTCGAGAGGTCTCCCTATTTTGATACACGTTCATCTATCAGCAATAGAACTGCCACTGGCAAGAACCAGACATGTCATTATGGCACATCCAGCGCCATTGGCTTCTTGCTGTAGATCAGGTGGATTCTGGAACTCCCAAACCCATCCTCACCGACGGACTCTATGCCCCAAGACCAGGCCTCTTCGACTGCAAGCTGTGCTAGTGTTCTACTTCCACGTCTTCTTGGAGGTAGGGTATGTCATCACACGATCTACTAGCAATTCCCATGTTTCACGGTTGGTTTGCATGTGATCCATATCCCTTGCCTCTTTGCGTTGCTTCTTTATCTCATGGTTTTTGGGCTTCCCATTTGCCATGCTCCATGCTCGCTTGAACCTATCTCAGCGATTGGCTGCCCACTGGCAGCCGAACACTTGGATCGTGCAGCCAAAATGGTGCCAATCTCCGGGAGGTACTCCGTTATGGCATCGAACCGTTGGATGTGTCCGAGCGAATTCACTTGCAAAGCGCTTCCAGCATGACCGAATCCTTATCGTTTGGTAGGCTGGTGGGGGTTCCGGTCGTGCGCATGAAGGGGGCTTTCCTCCATTAAAGGGAGGCGCTGCCTTCGTGGTTTCTCGCGCCCCTCTCGAGTGGGGCGCAATTCTTGGGGCTTCTGGCCGGGCCAGGATTGATCGAGAGTTCAGGGATCATCCCGAGCTCGATCAGAATTGGTTGAAAGGCTTTCATGATGCAAAGCATGTGTTATGCGCATTTTTTTTTGGTTTTCCGCATCTGTTTTTTGGAACGCATGTAATTATGATTGGTCTATGCAGATGCCATGATGCAAATAACAGCATTTTCCTATGGAAGTCTTGCCTGGGCCAGGCAGGCGACTCTGGGAACCACATTGTTTCCAGTAGAGATCGTTGAGGCCTTCCACTGTTGAGTTGATGATTGCCTTCATTCATGTCCGAGACCAAAGCTTTGGGTTGGAGGCCGAACGTGTAAAAAGAGGTGCTACAGAATGCGGATACTATGACCTAGACACTGCAATTGTAAAGTCAAGTGCTTGCACTCATGCTAGCTGGTGAACATGTGAACCAAGAGCAAAAGCTGTGTATATAAATGTGAGTTGATCCCTTGGGCATGGACACCCATAGGTTTGATTAGGCTTCTACCCTTGCTAAAATTGCAGGCTTTTCAGTGGAATGACTGTCTCCCCTTCAGGCATACCCAAAGCCATCGTTTAGCTGTCTCTGATCCCCAAATGCACCATCAAGAACCCTGCCACTTTGAAGGGAACCTGGACGACTCGTTACGGATCCTAGGTGTCTTAAACACCTGGGTGATTGATGCTGGCTTTTCTCCGGCGGAGCCAATGCATGATTGCCTTCCAGACGTGCTAGTCCACGCCCTGCTGACTCTTGGCCTTGCTTTGACGGGATCCACCGATCAACCATCATGGACAGGCCATGGGCCCCTCTAATGGCCACCCCTTTGGCACAGGACGGTTGACAAAGCTAGCTCTGATTGCATGAGGACGCCAGGCATACTTGCCATCCACGCCTTCGGGTGAAACCTGACTCGTCATGCAAACCATAGCATCCGCCCACCAGCTTCCACACTCTAACATGAAGCTGCAGGGGATCGTATGTGTTCCCCTCTTGACCTACAAACAAAGCTGAATCCATGATGTCTTCACAGGCACTGAGAACTGGGATCCCTGAAAACCCACGTGGCAAGAACAGCAAAAAACAGCTTCCGGGTGATCACAGACAAGGACAAATATATATATATATATATATATCTGTGACGCATTCGCCAAAGGCTAAGAGAGTTCTGTGCATTTTAGATGGCACAGCGGCACGGCTCCTCGACCGATGACAGCTCTTCGACCGAATGCGCGACACAGCGCTCAGCTCGTTTGAGCCTGGTTCGGGATTGAGCGATAGCTTTCCCGTTTCAGGCGAAGAAGGCGATGTTGGGCAGATCCAAAACACGGCCAGGTGCTGTGGACTTTTGATTTCATAGCCCCTCCCCACAAAAAGAACGGCGAATGTGAACTGCGATGTCTAATCGATGTGGGGGGCTTGTTAATCAAGGGTTCACATTAATTCGAGCTGGTCACTGTGAGCATTGGGGTTTACTTGAGGTGCACAGTATGGCTGCATGGCGCTTTTTTCGTGGCCGATCGTGGAGAGTACTGTAGATATTCGTAGACATTGCGTACTGGTTGATGCTTGTATTGTACCACGTCTTCTGCCTGCTTGAGATTGAGCTCTAGTTCCACGCAAGCCATGTGTTTCTCAGAAGCGCTACACTGACACTCAGGGATCTAGCAATGTTGACATTATAGGAGGTGGATGCTCGGTAGACGGTAGACTAACTTCCTACGGACAATTGGCTAGGGTCATGAAAGATTGTCTTGTCTCAATGGAGGCTACGAATATGCATCGAGGTACTCAACACAAAAGATTCCCCTGCTTCGCAGGCTTTTCGGTGGCAGTGGGCTTAGGGATGTTCATTCTTCAATCGCTCTGTTGGGAGGGGTCCAACAAGACTTGGCATCAGAGGTCTTGACATGTTCCAGCTTGCCGCCCGTGACCGGCTGCAGCGCCACTAGAAGCGCCGTCGGTGGCACCCGGCTCCCCCCAGAGCATGGAGTGCTCTCGGTAAAGGACACAGCGCACCCGTGACCGGCGCCGTTGTGCATGCGGAGCTCATTCTTCGGAGCCCGTGCTCTTCGGAGCCGGAGGGCCGGCCTGGACAAGGCTTGTTTTCAATGGGAGAACCAGGACGAGGAGGGACACCGCACTTTTGGCTCGGGGTGTTTTCTTTCCTTTTTTCAAGGCGTCTTTGGAGGCAATAACAGTTGAGGTGAAGCCACTTATCACGGGATGGGAACTTACTGTGATAGAATTCAGTTGTCGTAGAGTCGTACAAGAGAGAAAAACACATGATTGAGAACCGATATGTGGCGGACTCATTTCTGGCATCATCTCCTCCAAACTGGTCTAAATTTGGGTGTCTGACTCCGAATCCAGGCGACGAAGCCTCGAAGCTCCACCGTTTTGTGGGTGGCCAGTCAGAAGACGGCAGCCCGGATGGGCGGAGATGCTCCAGGGACGTGAGAATGCTTTGCGGACGTAACCTTTTCCCCTTTCAAGCCTGGGAGAACGTCGCTGACTCTCCGAGAAGTCTGGCGTTAGTTCGTTCGGCGTTCGGCCTTTCTTTGCGCGTGAATCCGCGGTGAGCTTAGGTGGTTTAAGCATCACCCAGAAACATAGGTTACAAGTCACATTTGATTTCATTGACAATCCAGCGCCGGTTATTTCCACGCGTCTCCACATTCAAGAGTTTAGTCGGTTATGATACCGAGTCGTTTTGTGATGTGTTGGGGCGCCCTTCATTATCCTTCTGGGTAACGTACGGTCCTCCCTCACACCCTAGCGACCTTCCGACAGATCCATGCCACTGTGGTAGGGGCATGATACCAGGCACTTCGCTTAAGATCAACATGCAAAGCCCCCAGATGATGTGAAGCAGAACCCCCTTCATGTAGACTCTTGATGAAGAGCCATAGTTGGATTGAATAATCTCTTCATATTGGGGGTGGCTCGGCTCTTAATCAAGAGTCTACTTGTACGAAGCTAGGGGAAAGGCTTTCATGTTCGATGGGTGGTGCCTTTTTTCATGAACACACGCACGCTAGACCCCTGAGATCATACGTATGACGCGTTCAGCCATGCCCTTCCAAATAAATAGTGCTCAAATCCTGTTGCAACTCGTGTGAAAACACAGTTTTGGTCATGTTCGTCAGTTCGTTCAGTGCATGGGGGAGTTCACGCGGCCAGTGCGACCATCCAGCTGGGATGAATCACTCACTTTGTGCTGTCATTCATTTTGGATTCGTTTGCAAATTCAGCGGAAAAAAACACAGACATGGGGGCATTCTTGTGCTCGAAAGCATCTCCGCACTCGCTTACTATTTGCACCTGGAATTGGCGGTCTGCCGGGACAAACCCAAGGCAGCTCGCCGTGACGCGGTCGCAAACCCCCGCCCACTGTGGAGATGATCCGAACTCCTGAGGGTGAGCGCGAACGAAAAGGTGGGCGAGGGCAGGGTGGGCAGTGCAGGAGCATGTCAAACGGGAACGCTACTAGGGGCTCCTGGCCTTACTGCTAGGAGCAAGGACGCTACTAGGGGCTCCTGGCCTTACTACTAGGAGCAAGGACGCTACTAGGGGCTCCTGGCATCGTTTCTACCCGAGCACCATGTGAAGGGATCAAATCTGCCGGCCTTGGGGTGGCCAGGCTTTCGTTTGAGACCCCTAGACCGACCTGCCGTTGACTCTCCATAAAATAGCATCTCAGCTCCCATGGTGACCTTCCACGGCAGGGTGAATATATCAGTGTAAATGTAACACATCATACTGTATCAATTCATATCACATACATATATATATATATGCTTATACATACACGCTCTGTTTCAGTATTATGGAAGTGGATGGGATGGTCCCGAAAGGAAGACTACTTTCCTTTAGGAACAGGGGGTGCCTATCCACTTCCATGGGACGTGTTCGTCGGAGTGTATATCATATCATATGTGAAACACACACACACACACATATATATATATATAATATACATACCCTAGACATCCAAGACCATTTAAAAAATGGTTGACCTGGTTTTTGTAGTGTAAAATCCTTAGTTGATTCGGTAAAGCATATTAAATTAGTGGTTGTTGGAAGCTGGGTGGTGGCATATAATTTGTCTGGTCGGCTTACTATCTGATTTCACCCTTCGACTGCCGCCCCCCGAGGCACGAGTTGGAGCTGGGTGGCATCATCACGCGCAAGGCACCGAGACGGAGCGGAGGGTTTAGCGTGGCGGGTGGTTTGGGACGGAAAAACAGAAAACCATAAGTGAAAGTATCTATAAACACATGTATATATATATATATATATTTTTTTTAAATTTCTCCCCCAACATCGGATGAACCGACGTCCCGACGTGCGGGACAGTACTCCCGACGTGCGAGTCGCGGTCGGATGATGGTCCAGATGTGGGGTCAACGAGTTGCATTTCTCGCACGAGGTCGCGAGGTCTTAAATGGACTGGACTTGGTTTAGCCATCAAAAAGCCTGCCGGGTGACCACTGAGTAAGAAAGGAGGGCGTCCCATGAACCCCATGAACCGCCCCCGGTTCTCCGCCCGCCCATGCGGACCGGAGGCGTCCTCCGGTCGCCGGCCGCGCCTGGTGTTGGCCCGCGTGAAACGCACCCGCGAAACGCGCGCCCGAAACGTGCGAGGTGTTGGGGGGCCGGTGGTGACCACCCTGAGGTGTGAAGAGGGTGCCACAAAGGCCCAAGAATACACTGTAATTCTGCAATTGTTTGCGTGTGGTGTGTGTGGAACAGAGTCGGGCAGGCCTTATGCAGCTTATAATCCTTCGACCAAGTTTTTGAAGCAGTTGATGCACAACACAAACAGAGGGTCATAGACCAAACAACGCATGTGGCACCAGGCTATGAGGAGGACGACTGTGGGAATTTGGGGTGTTCACCGACCGTGGTTTTGGCCAGACAACTTCAGAACAAACTCCTGCAGGGTCTCAGATTCATGCTCAGATCGAGTTGGAAAGAACCCAATGAATTTTTGTTTAATCCCAGGCATCCAGCGCTTTTAATAGACAAAGCATTGCTCTTTGCATGCCGGGGATTGGTGATCGGGCACCTGCTGGGTCAGTCGTTGGTTTTTCTCACATCCTTTTCTACATCATCGCTGTCTTCGGTTTCTTTCTGAGGCTTCCGGGCCCACCATTGATTTGTGTGGTCTTCTTCCGGACCGCACCATTGTTTGACTTGTTTTGCTAAGGATTTCACACGACAAAACCAGGTCAACCACAATTAAGCTTATAGCCTTGGAAGGTTAGAGCACAGAAAGCCCCGGAAAGGAGGACCCAAGGCCATGTTCGCCGGTCCAGTGCAGATTTGTCACCATGTAGGAGCCCCTAGCACCAGCTCAATCACTCCTAACCGCATGTTGTTTGGTGGCTTTGGCCTGGCCTATTTTCTTGGATGGCTACACATTGGGTCACAGAATTTCATGAAGGAAGAAAGCTGGCCCTCACGGAAAAGTCATGCGAGACCCCCAACCTCTGATCCAAAGATGACCCCATGAAGCACGAAGCTAACCAGGTTCACCAAGCGGCTAGTAAAGCTTGATCACTCACCAGTGATGTACGGTATACGGTACAAATTGAGCAAGGACGCTACTAGGAGCAAAGGGCATCGCTACTAGGAACAAGGGCCTTACTACTAGCAAAAAGAAGCTAGTAGAAACAACAATGAGTAGTTAGACACCAATTGATAAGGATCTACACGTACCGCATGCACCATTCCAAACCCAACCGGCTTCATCCACCCCCACCCTCTGGGCTTCCCCTCTGGATTCTTCGGGCGTCTCACGTCCAGGCCGTCACCATCTACCGGGAGGTGGTGCCCCGCTCCTTGCCCCGGCCGCTCCTTCTGAAGCAAAGCTTGCTGAAGATGACGCTCGGCGGAAGGCGAAAGATGAAGATCACGGTGTTTTTCCTTTGGTGAATTTTTGTAATCCGAGAAAAGAGCACGGAAGAGCTATTTTCTTGACGAAGCCGTTTTCCTTTGGGATGGGTTCCAGGGGGTGTCTGGGACAAGGCCTCGGAAAAAAACCCGTTTGAACCACCTACTTGCAACCCAGCTACTAGAGATGGCCTCCAACCTGATAGCAAGGGCCTCCAACCAAGTTGGATTGAACAACCTCTTCTTATGGGGGAGTTGCGTTAATCAAGAGTCTAGACGAACCATCCTGTCCGTAAGCCTTGTTAAGCCTTAGGTCGTTGCACACACTAAGGAAGGCCACCTTGGGCCCCCCCCCTGAACGACTGGACCCGCGTGGCCGCGTGAGAAGAGTCCTTGTCATCCTTGTCACGCCCGAGGAGCTTTGTCCATCAGGCGGCCGTGCCGGCGTGGACAGCGACCGTGGCGACCGTCGCCCTGGGAGATCTCCCACAGGCCTAACGAGGCGGTTATAGGCCAGGTGCCTTGTGGACCCCCCGTTGGCAAGGCATACCGGTAAATGAACTGTTTACCGTCAAGACTGTGATGAAGTGGTTGGTATGTCCTTGGGCCGAACTCTTTTCAAGAAACCCAATACGACTACTGTATATAAGGCACTGAAAGCTGCTTCCTGTCCCAGGTCTCGTTCTGGTTGTGGGCGACGTTGATCGCGATGTTTGTTTTATTGAGTCTTCGTCTTGAGCGATTCGAACTTCGGAGAGATGGGCTCCATGCTTTTCCCATCTATTCCCTGAGTCCAGGGTGGGTATGGGTGGGTCGTGGCAGCTGCAGAGCAGTCGCAGTACCAGTCGAGACCCCGTAGTTGCCGTAGTTCACGCAGCACAAGCATTTTTGTGGATGGAGATCCTGTTGTGAAAGCTGACTTCAGGTGCAGGTGTCATAGTATCACAGAAACTGGACTACAGAAATTGCAGGAGTTGGGTCTAGCAGCTAGCATTCCCTGGAAACCTAAGAATGAGTACAGTAGGTGAACTCCGACCTTGTGGAACCCCACCACATTCTATGATGTTCTACATTCGCAAAGGAGAAATATTGAATAATTGAGAGAGGCTTGGAGGGTGGTTCCATTGGCAGAACGTCTTGGTTTTGCCGTTCTACACTTCATTAGAGTCACAGATGTATATAGACAGACCCCCAAATAGATAGAAAAGTAGATCCCCACTCAACATGTATTGGAAACCGTGCCGCATCTCTTCGAGGACCAATATAGTCTCTATTTGAAGAGTTCCATGCCCAAAACGAGTTCGCCCAAAACGGTCGTCCCAGCCCGTCAGCCTCTCAGACCTCTTTTGGCTCGTTAGCACCACGGTATTGCCCGTCGGCCGACGTTGTCATGACGCAGCTCTTCAAGGAAGAGGTTCTGCAGACCATCCATGTCACTTGGACAACTCGGAACGCTCCAATCGAGGGCTAAGTGCATCCCGCCGAATTCTATACGGCCTCCGCTACATATGAAGATGCAGAAGGGTTAAGGTTGACATGGAAGATCTTTGCAATAAGAATCTGGTGTATTTCGGTGCCGTGCTTCGAAGGTCTCGGCCCGACATGTTGCGATCTATGCAGTTTGATGCTGCGGTGTTGCACTCTGTCTTGGCCAAGGTGATGGAGGGCGAAGTGGTGAAGACGCTCACCATCACTATGAAGAACGGATCCGTTGATGTGTTGGAAGGCAGGAACCCCACCTCAGTGGTGAGATCCGTTGTTGGCCAGTGTGTTGCCCGGTTCTGCAGGCAGCAACTCTGCCCTCCCACGCAGCAGCTCAGAACCGGACGTGCGCAGGCGGCTCGGAGTTCCACACTTTGAGGACTATATGACTATATATATATATATGACTTTTCCCCCAAACAGAGTCTACTGTTGGGGTTCTATCTTAGAAAAAAAAGAGCTGGCCACACTCACTGGCCACGCCCCTGAACTCTGTGGCTGGGCTCTGTGGCCCGGCTCTGTGTCCGGGCCTTGTCCTCCTCTTGTCCTTGTCTTGGCCGCCCTGAGCTCTGTGGCTGGTCTCTGTGGCCTGGCTTACTGGAGAGGAGTGTGGCCGAACAAATAGCGATGTCGATGCCGACAAAAATCATTGATGAAGCAGCTTGCTGCTCTTGGGGGGAAGGCAGGGCGAGCCAAGAAATCGTTTTTTGACTAATATTGGTCCAAGCGAATCGTTTTGAAACTGTTTGGGGTCTATGCTGGTATAATTTACATGATCCATATGGAAACACTATGAAACAAAAGAGTCGGCCTAAAGTGTGTACCTCTTGCCATGGAAAATCAATCACCTTTGCATCCCACAGAAATCTGCAGGTATCCTCAGGTTGATTGTGTTTTTTTTTCGTGCTGACGGGGGTGAGGGCCAGGCAGCGCTAACTTCTTCCTATCCTCAAGGTTTCCTCTCATCAAATCGCCCGGCAGGCTTGTGAGTGAGTCTCTCATGCCCCATTTTACGGCGATATGGGGCGACTTCCGGATCTCGCAGCAGTGCCGTGTTTTGTTCCAGTTTTGGGGCTTCCGGTTCAACTCTGCCGACTTTGCAGGTGGGTCTTACCAGGTGATGGACCCTCCCAAGCGGACTTGCGCGAGTTGCACAACACACGTCGATGTGTGCCATGCCTCTTCTTCACCACGAAGGTGTGAAGCAATGGGGACGAACGTGCGGTGGAAGTGGATTGAAGTGGATGGAATTGGGTCAGGCAAGAAGCTGTTTACAGGCCCAAGGCCTTGAGCTGGTTGTGGTATGTTGATGTATCTTGTTTGGCGGTTTTCTTCGGTTCTTAGGACTGGCGTGGTGTTTTGGCAGCCTTGGTTCCGGCTGCGTCCTTCCAACTTCTTGGGGCATCATTGCAGTCCGAGGGTTCGCACTAGCCACTAGCCAGGCCGATGGCTGCCGAATGGGCGAGGCTTGTGCTTGGTGCCACTTTTGCACCAG
Source organism: Durusdinium trenchii (assembly GCA_963970005.1). Classification (NCBI taxonomy): domain Eukaryota; class Dinophyceae; order Suessiales; family Symbiodiniaceae; genus Durusdinium; species Durusdinium trenchii. Next base: position 240,797 of record CAXAMN010027950.1, read on the forward strand.
ATCCGAGATGAAGAGAGAGCAGAATCGATCCAAGAGCTGCACTGGAAGTGTTCCAAACTCTTTTGGGCAGGGCCGAAGATCAATTAGTTATAAGTTATAACATCCACGGCTGTTGGATGCTGTTGGATTAATGTTTCGTTGGGGCTTTTGCCATAGGTTTCTCAGCTTGATTGCCCCGGAAAGGCTTATCTTCTGATGGCAGGCCCGATTTTCGTCACCTTCTGCGGAAAAAGAAGTATTAGTTAAAGTTAAAGGGAAAAAGAAGGCAAGGCCCCCTTACAATATTGGCCTTGAAATGGTTGTAGGCTGAGAGACCCCAGTCACACCACCTTGTTGGACTTATTTTTTCGGCGATCACGGTGTTCACAACGGATGTTCCCGAACTCTACCGGACCAGCCCCCAGTTTGCTGAGCTTGAGTGTCTGAATTGTTCCCAGGACAGAACTCTCAGAGACAAGTCGTTTGTGTGACCTTTCGGTGAAAAAGTTTCTTGTTTCTTTTCTTGTTTCTTTATGTGACCCCATAGCCCTGCATAGCCCCTAGCCATTGGATACCATTTGTCGTCTGAACGCAAAATGATGGCTTTAGTGACATCCACCCGAACCAAAAGCTGCCTAAACCAAACCAAAGTTTTGAGGCTGAGAGCAATTCCGGAATCCAGTCTTTCTTTGACTTGTTTCATTTTGGTTTCGGGTTCCTGCCGACGTGGAGCTGGTACGCTTCGAGTCGAGCTTCGGCCCGGCCTGAGGACTTCGGTTCCTGCGGCGGCGCGCCGAGAAGCTGATGCGTCGAACGGCCGAAGGCACCGCCTAAGCGGCCGCTCTTAGCGGCCGAGAACTGCCGTGCAGAGACTCCGAAAAAAGAGCTTGTGGTGATTTACATCCGACAACTCCATTTATACCTGGATCTTCCAACTATGCCTAATTTCTGCCTTTTCATCGAATGGTCACTGTAGCCGGTAGCCGTGGCCCGAAAATCGAAGGACGTTCAGGAAGTATCATTGCGCAGGTCCCTGAAGCAGCTAGACTCCACGATCTCCATGTTTTGTAGAGGAGCTCTGCATGCAGTTGGCCAATTGGCTCGATTTAACAGATCACCAAGGAGAGCTGGCATGGGTTCGTGCATCAACAGGTTGGGTGTTTGTCACAGAACTCCTATCAGTTTGATAGCAGATCCTAGCAGGCGTAGTGCCGATTGAATAATCGTCGCATATTTTTGCATACGAGACTTGCAAAAATAGGTGTCATGGTGTCATTAGTGATGATCTAGGTGCTTGTCCCCAGGGCATGGGCACATTTTTGCTGGAAGGATCAGTTTGGACTAATCTTGATCCTCAAACGACGGTGAAACTACTGGGTCACACACACACACATATATATATATATATATCTACTTGTTTGATTGTGCACTCTCCTGGTCGAAGTTGATTCGCCTCATGGACACCGTCTCCACTGGGCTCAACCTGCGGGAAGCACATCGTGTGCTCCCCGAGTGAGCTCTTAGGAATGACATGTGCGTCTCTGACAGGAGGCATGCTGAATCTTCCAAGTGGGATGGACCGAGCCGTTCGGCAGTCGTACAGGGAAACATTAGAGAGCATGGAGAGTGTACAATATAGGTAGATTTGGCAGTGAGTGGGGGTGAGTGGGGCAATCATCACAATTCAAACTGGGTTCTTAGCCACTTGAGATGCTCTTGTACACCGTGACCCTCAAGGTAGAAGACATATTGTTGTGAGTGTGATTCGGTGTCCATGACATTGATGCGGTCTATGCCGTCTGGCCATCGTGATTTGTATGCAATATTTTTGCCGAGGTTCTATCCATCTCATGTCGTGCTTGTGACTATGTCTCCACTTGAATCACAAGCTTTGGACCAATGTCCTTGCAGTCTGTTAGCTAAAAAAGTGGATGTGCTTGTGGCTGTGCAGGAACATGCTTATGAGTTAAGGCGACAGCTTGGTTGATTCCTGGCCGCTCGAGGCTTGGCTTGTTCGGCCGGAATCACACCGGGGGAGGCCTTCTCAATGCGCCCAGTCGGGATTGGGTGCAGGTGGCTCAAAGACTGCCATTGTTTGCGGCAAGGTTTGTGAGGAGGCTTGCAACATCCAGGGCGTAGTGCCGATTGAATAAGCGTCGCATATTTTTGCATACGAGACTTGCAAAAATAGGTGTCATGGTGTCATTAGTGATGATCTAGGTGCTTGTCCCCAGGGCATAGGCACATTTTTGCTGGAAGGATCAGTTTGGACTAATCTTGATCCTCAAACGACGGTGAAACTACTGGGTCACACACACACATATATATATATATATCTACTTGTTTGATTGTGCACTCTCCTGGTCGAAGTTGATTCGCCTCATGGACACCGTCTCCACTGGGCTCAACCTGCGGGAAGCACATCGTGTGCTCTCCCGAGTGAGCTCTTAGGAATGACATGTGCGTCTCTGACAGGAGGCATGCTGAATCTTCCAAGTGGGATGGACCGAGCCGTTCGGCAGTCGTACAGGGAAACATTAGAGAGCATGGAGAGTGTACAATATAGGTAGATTTGGCAGTGAGTGGGGGTGAGTGGGGCAATCATCACAATTCAAACTGGGTTCTTAGCCACTTGAGATGCTCTTGTACACCGTGACCCTCAAGGTAGAAGACATATTGTTGTGAGTGTGATTCGGTGTCCATGACATTGATGCGGTCTATGCCGTCTGGCCATCGTGATTTGTATGCAATATTTTTGCCGAGGTTCTATCCATCTCATGTCGTGCTTGTGACTATGTCTCCACTTGAATCACAAGCTTTGGACCAATGTCCTTGCAGTCTGTTAGCTAAAAAGCGAATGTGCTTGTGGCTGTGCAGGAACATGCTTATGAGTTAAGGCGACAGCTTGGTTGATTCCTGGCCGCTCGAGGCTTGGCTTGTTCGGCCGGAATCACACCGGGGGAGGCCTTCTCAATGCGCCCAGTCGGGATTGGGTGCAGGTGGCTCAAAGACTGCCATTGCTTGCGGCAAGGTTTGTGAGGAGGCTTGCAACATCCAGGCAGTAATTGACGATGTGCTTTTAAAGTCAGCAAAAGTTGTTAGACACGACCTGTGGTCGACAGGCAGCTGAGCCAAACTCATTCTCCTTTTTCATCCTTTTTCTGCCCTGTTGCCCTCTTCCATTTCTTCTCCAGCTCGTGTGGACCGCCACGATCCGGGCACGCGCCAGCGGTGGAGCGCTTGGCGGCCGGCCAGCCCTTGCTCAGGGGGGCGGTTCACTTAGGTCTCCTGGTCCTAGTCACGGTGCGAGGATCTGCCCGGTATTGGCGTCCTTCGCCGTTTGCACCTCGAGACCGGGCCGAAGAATGGAAGCAGAGGGCCAGTGGCTGCCGAACATGACATGTGGTGGAACACGAGAACTGGAGACATCCAGAGAACATGTTGCAAAGGACTGAACGTAAAGCAAACAGGTCCAGACTCCACGTAGAGGTTCCGTTGGTGCCAGATGTGACCCAACACATGTCCTGGACATGTAAATATTTTGCAAGTTTCAACTTGCAACACTGCAACCCCTTTTTACTGATCCAGAGCAGGTGCAAAAATGTGAAGCGACGAGCGAGGAGTGGGGGAGGGGGCTGGACTGCAAGATGAGGAAGTCTCCGGCTCAGTTGTTGGCCTTCCGAATCCCTCCATGGGAGATCCTGAGGTGATTAGAATGATATGAACGGAGATCTTCGGATGCCATGCAGCCTTTTGCGACACGACCTTTCCAGGGGCATTGATGGTCAGAGGATCGAGGGTCACCCGTTCGAACTTGGGGGGGCGACGTGCGGGTCGCCGGGCAGTCGAAGCCCTCCCTTTTTCGTCTTCGCCCGCCTTCGTCTCACAACCCCGAGAACGCGCCCGAAGAAACGTCGGGCGGGTGGAGGCGATTGTAGGGTCCCGAACAGGGTCGGTTTGGTCTCCTTAGGCGGTTGGTTTTGTTAATTTTAATTCTAATTTATATATATATATATGAATTTTAATGATTGTTTCAACTAGCTTCTTGTTACTACTAGTAAGGCACTTGTTCCTAGTAGCTTATTGTTCCTAGTAGCTGTTTTTCATCGTCGGATCTTCGGTCGATCGCGACAGACACATGGATCCGAGGTTGATCCGTGTGCGGCTAAAGGATGTCGAAGGTTTCCAGCCTGGTGAATCGAACGTTGGGGATCTATGCATTCATTCATCTCAGGTTTCTACCCTGTCCAACGTCCTTTCAGCATGTCCTTTCAGCATGGCTTCGCGTCGTCCCTCCCCACATGGATCTGAGATCTGAAGACTTCCATGAAAATCCATGAAATCATTACTAGTAGCAAGAAGATGTGCTACTGGTAGTAATGCACTTGTTACTATCGTAGCGATGCACCTGCTACTAGCCAACGCCAATTCCATGTCCACTGCCTTGACTGGCGGTGACCGCCCCCACCGACTCGCCGCAGGTCTTCTGCACGGTGGTGGGCGCGAAGGAGCTGCCGAACCGAGAGATGCTGGGCGTCAGCGATCCGTGGCCCGGTTGAGATGCCGCGGCGGAAGCGTTGTGCGGCGGCGCCGAGGGTGGAGGAGAAGGGGGAGTGGGCGCCACATGGAGCTCATGAAACCATGGCAATTACGGTGTTTTTGAGCTGTTGGAGGCGATTTGGTGGAGGCGGTTCGGAGGTTGTTGTGGTGCCAAAGTTGCTTAACCAACGTAATGGAAGTATAGGGTGTCAAGAGAACTTCCGGACGATCGTGTTTGCAAGTCATGATAGCTCACTCAGGCCCAGGCTAGCTCTCCTACTGAAATGATGAAGTTTCAACTGCTAGTATATATATATATATCAGAAGTAGAGTTCCCTTCAGTTGCTCACCTTCCCACACCTTCGTTTTCAGCCTGAACCTTCTTTTGCTGGACTGGATTCGCCATGATTTGCCGCGGTGGCCGAGGTTTTGTGCCAACCTCAGGAATGTCGAAGGGGGTGGCTTGCGGCTGAGTGGTCTGCTACCTGGAGTGGCTAAGAGATGCAAGTGTCAGATGTTCTTAGTGTCACATGGTGATGGCTTTGCTACCCAATGGGGATGAAACAATCAGTGGACCCCCCACTGTTTTCACACATGGTTTCACCAACGGTTGAGGAAGTGAGGGTTTGAAACGTGCAGCTCATGGCTCATGGCGACTTTCATGGCTGAGCGTGCCCATGCTGCTCCTGGAGGAGGCACACCAGCTTGCCTTGCAGTAGACCCCCTTTCTGGGGCGACCAAGACGGCAACTGCTTGGGCTATGCGCATCCCAAACTCTCAGAACCATACCGTTGTGTTTGTTCACTTTCCACCACTTTCCGAGTCAGGACCGGTGCAACTCTGAGTTGCTTAAGATCGGCTATACAATGATGTTTTGCCGTGAAAGGAGTCCACTAAGGGCCCCCCACCGTCGACGGAGCGCTTCCCGCTGGATGCTGCCACGGCACCCTTTGCTCATGTTTCGACCCTCCTTCACCAAACACATCAAGGAACAAGTGCATCGCTTCTAGTAACAAGTGCCTTACTAGTAGTAAGAAGAAGCTGTTTGAAACAAGGGCATCGCTACTAGGAGCAAGGACGCAACTAGGAACCCTCTGACCCTCCCGTGACCTCCACTGCCCTCACCGAGGTCTGGTGCGTGCGGTGTTGATGTCAGGGAAGGTCACCGAGCTGTATCGAACGAAGGTGATCTCCAACAGCTTGCAGCCCATGTGGAACGAGGTGGGGTGCCGCGTCACGTGCGTTCCACGCGCCCCGGGTGGACCCGCTGGACACCGGTGCGGCGGGCAATCGGTCCCGAACTAGGGCATCACCACAGGAGCGAGGGTCCAATACTCGGAGAGCTCCAATTTCGGGTTTGTAGAAGAGGCCCGTCGCAGTTTTCTGTGGAGAATCGACTAGCATCACTTAAAGATCGCCACTAGAGTGCTTCGTGCCGATCGATGATCACCTATGCAAGTCATTTTTGTTTTGACTGGATGGAGATGGACGGGGCGACCACACGCGGAGCACACGCCACATCCCCATTTTTGGTCCCGCCACATCGAGCTGAATCGGCCAGGCCTTTCAGGCAGCCTTCGTCGAGGCGGATCAGCCAGGAAGACCCAGATCTCAGAGTTGGGGCAAAACAGCACAAACCTTTTTGTTTGTTTTTCGGAAAGCAACTCAAGTGTACAGATTTGAAGATTTTTGAAGTGTAATTTGCAGAGCGCGAAGCTGCGCGCCTGCCTGTTTTCGAGCGCCTTCGGGGTCGTCCGGTGTGTCCGACAGCTCAGACTCGCCTGGTCGGCCCGGTGACGTGAAGACGGAACATGTTCCGATGAACGAAGCCCGGGCTGAGCATCGATGTACCTGTCCAAGACCGGTTTTGAAGGGGACGGTTAATAGATATGTATATATAGATATAGAGATGTGCATCCTGTTTTTTGTGCATCCTGTTCCTACTTTTCCATTTGTTTAGTCATTGTATATATATATATATTTTTTTTGGACGTGTTATAACATGCATATGCTGCCAGCAAAATACGATTGTGTGGTTGACCGTCGGGGAATAGATAAATAGGACAGCTGGAAGCATCAATTGGCTTTCTACTTTCTGTTTATGTTTTGTCTTGTCTACTTTTTCCACTTCAAGTGATGGACACCTGCCACTCCTTTAGAATCGAACATTTTAGCATCTTTTAGCCATCCATCGTCCGCAATCCAGGTGTTTCAATCCTTCTTCTGCTGAGAGTTGCTTGATGAGTTGGATTAGTTCGGGTCCATCCCTTTGTTCCAATTGCAGTCCGAACGTAAAGAGCCTGTCCTTGGGAATCCAGACCTTCCACTTCCACCCATTGGGACGTGCGGCGCCTATCTTCCCTTCTCGTCTCGGGCCGAACGCGCCCGGCCGGCCGGTCGAAAGCGCGGCCGCCGAACGCGCGGGACGAGCGGAAAGCGCCGAGGCCTTTGTTGCTGCTCTTCGATGTGTGGGACGAAGATGATCCCAACAAACCGATGGAGGTGAGAGACGTGCAGCTTTGGGTCGAGACCGATCCACACGGTACACCGGGGACCGATCACGGTCGCGAGCGTTCGGAACTGGAGTTGGGATAGTTAAGGAGCGATCCGTTGGAATTGAAGACGGCTGCTGAAACACAGGGCTATGCCAGACTGCGCCGTCCAGACATGTCCAGACTTCGGCTGGCCAAGTTGAACAACGACGATTGGAGCTGTGCGGGAGCAACTTCTGGGCCCCGGACCAGGGGTTAATCTTCCTGGCCCAGCCATCATCAGGTATGGCAAGCTTGTCTTCTTGGTGCCCCCCAAAAGCAATCCTTCAGTTTACACAGAGAGAGAGAGAGAGAGAGAGACAGACAGAGAGAGAGAGAGAGAGACAGACAGAGAGAGAGAGAGAGAGAGACAGAGAGAGAGACAGAGAGAGAGAGGAACAGAGAGGTGGAAAAAAGCAATCCTTCAGTTTTTTACACAGAGAGAGAGAGAGAGAGAGAGAGGGAGGGAGGGAGGGAGGGAGGGAGGTAGCGATGGCCTCCACCCCAGTAGCAAGTCTTCCCTTTGCGGTCCGCCCGACCGGCGGGTTTCAGGCGGGCGGGGCACAGCACCTGGGCTCCGCAGCGGTGGCCTGGCGGTGAAGTGTGACCGGCCAGGGGTGGAGGGGGTGGAGCTGTGTTTCTTCTTTGCAACGGAGTTGAATCGTGGGGGGACGCGTTAGCAGAATATCGATAGTCCAAAGAATTATTTGGACCTATATTTGGCCTATAGGATTCCTTTAGGGGGAGGCCGAGAAATCAGTGACGTACATTTGCCGACAGATGCCGACAGAACGTTAGGAGGTTTCTTTGGCACCTTGTGCACTTGAAGGGCTCAAGAGCTTTGTGCATACCCTCTTGCTTCTATATTTCAATGGGTGAATATAGCAACCCCACCAATCCATGGGCTTTTTGTAGCGCTCGGACTGTCGCCTCATGTTTGGGTCTGAGTCCCACGTCTGTTCAAGCGAGGTGCCCTTGCTGAGTGGTTTGGAGCCGGCGCCCCGGCGGCGGCGCTTGTGGCTCCAGGCGGACCGCCGCAGAAGCGGTGTGCCGAGTCGACCGAGTCGAGCGAGTCGACCTGCCAGGGGTCCAGCCAGCGGCATGAGACCCGACTCAATCACAACGGAGCCGCCCAGCATGAGAGAGGACGGAGGGAGAAGCAGTTCGAAGGGTGAAAAGGATCGGACAAGGGGGCATATGTGAGAAACACATCGAAAGAACATCTACTAAGCACATCTAGGCACATATATGCAACTATCACATGCAGACATACAATTCCAACGATTAGAACACTTGGGATTCAATGAATACCATTATCATGACAACATCAGCATCAGGCCATCAGGCGATGCTGCGATACTTTGCGCGCTGTATATGTGTGCCCGTAGTTAAAGAAACATGCCAAGAACAAATGAAGATTTCAAGGAACAGTCTGGGTAAGATGAAAAGACCATTTCTTGTTTTCTTCGAGCCAAACGGGGACCCAAAAACAGCATCATGCACACGCTATTTGACTGCGGACAATTGCACGACAAGCAAAGGTTTTGATGTAATTCGGGCATCATCACCTTGCAGCAAAGGAGGCTTATATAGAAAGATTCTGCTAACAGCATGGTCAAGACAACTGTTGAAGGACTGAAATTCCAAAGCCTTTGTCATTCTTTTTCTCCGAACGTCTTTTTTCTCATAGAGTTTCGGCAGGCAGGTAGGCCCTTTGAAGGAACCCGAGTTGATGAGCTGGCAAACCGAGGTGGCTCGCAACGCCGAGAATGGGCCCAAAGGAGGTTGGGGCGGGTGGTTTGAGAGGACCAGAGAGAGAATCAGAGTGCCGAACTGTATCTGTCCTTTTTTCGGGGGGGGTGTACTTTATATATAGCAGCTCACCATTTTGCGCCCAGATGGCTCCGAAACATGGAACACGGCGTCGTCGGGATAGTTCTTTTCTTTGACTGGACGACATGTGGGAATTTCGTACCCCAGCGGCCACAGCGGAGCATTCCTTCCAGTTGAGGATCCTGTGCAGGACTCCCATGATTGGAACGACCAGGGTGCCCAGCAGAATCCCTTCATCTGACACACGTGTGAGCAGCTGCTCAAAAAATGAGGATGGGAGGGGAAGGGGGTCAATGTACTCTCCTGCCAACTAACATGGAACCTGAATTGACCGGTGGTTTCGACCATTTTCCAAATACCAACCCAGTGCTTTTGGGGTTCCATGCGGTCCTTTGCAGGGGAGTAATTGCACATTCCTGGCAGCTCGTTGCCACTCCATTCCACGCAGAGGCTCCAAGCTGTCCAGACAACGTTCCGGCACCTTGGAAGCATTTAGAGTGCTAGCTCTCCCAACTAGGCACACACACAAGACTGTTATTCTGATGTGTTGATGTAAAAAACAATTGCAAAAACAGGCTGACAATTCCCTCTGCTAGTATTCACCTTGGGCTTGGCCGGACAAAGGCATCCAAATCGTGCATCCCAGCTTCCCCCGTTTCTCTCCCAGCCTCCGCCGTTGCGCCCAGACCTTGCGCCGTTTCGGCCCCGGCCCTTCACCGTCCTCGCCTTTGCGGTCCTCGCGCCGCGTAGCGAGCGTACCGAGGTCATGCGCTGACGTCGGCCAAGACCTTCAACGTCAACAAGGTCGACGACCGCACCAGCAAGAAGCTACTAGGGGCTCCTGGCCGTACTACTAGGAGCAAAGGTTCGCTCCTGGCCGGGGCAAAACCATCTACGACCGCACCGGTCGGACCGGTGGGGCAGGTCCACGACCGGACGGGTGGTCTTCAGACTGAAAGACCGACCCCTCCAGGCCCCTCCGGAAGTGGGAGCCTCACCGCACCTGTTGGTTTAGGGAACGGTTTCCTCGTGCGGTTTCCCCGGTGCGGGGTCCGTTGGTCCGTTTCCCGTCCCGAGTCGGCGGGTCTGATGGAACTCAGGTTCCCCATCACCTGCGCCGCACGAACACCCAACCGTCACCTGCCAGGGCACCACTCCGAAGACCTTCTTCGAGAGGCGCGCTGTTCTGGATCAGAAGTTTGGGATGGCCTGACCAAAGACGAGACTGGTTAGCCCTTTTTGGGGGGTTCCAACCGCCAGGCTGATTTAACAGCCTGAATCCCAAACAACCATTGTTGGGCTAAGGATCTTACACTAAAATCCAGGTCAACCTTTCCTTTGAGGATACTCCCTTTGCTAGACCTGCTCCCTTTGAGACCTAAGTCCCAAGGATGCTGAAGCCTAAAGGTAAGAGACATTGGCCCCCTTGAAGCCAAAAGAAAACATCTGTGAGCAGGCTGAAGGATGCAGTGGTGGAGTTCAAGAACCAAATGACCGAGCGGCTTGGATTGAAAATGAGTCGAGGGTGCTTGATGGTGCTTGTTTGATCAGATCTCTTTATACACGGGGCACCCGTGCTTCCCTGCTTCCCTGCTTCCGTGCCCAGAATTCGGCACCCAGCACGCCGACATCCCAAGCTGCACTGGCTTTTGTGATTGGTTGGGTTTGACGGTTGGTGGCTATGGAAGATACGGTTGTGGGCCGTATCAAAGGCCTCGAAATTTGCAAGCCATCAAGGACACCATCCGACCATTCACTGAGCGACTAGTGCCTTTCTTCCTGTGATGCTTGCACCTATTTGATGTGTGAACTGAAAGTTTTATCAGGTTCGGGGTCTCCGAGGAACAGGTAGTTAGCCATGTTAAACTTGACGATGGCTGGGGATGTGCGGTTTTATTGCTTCACAGCTTTTGAGTACATGGTGGAGTTGAGTTGAGTTCAATCTTTGGTGTAGTGGACTAGGAGATGTTACACTCCAAGGCTTCGGTTGAATCACATGTTTAGGAACTCTTGTTTTTTTAAGACCCTCAGTCATCTCCTCCCAACTCCTGGAAATGAATGAACTTTTACATGAATGGAGCCGGAGCCCTGGAAAACGCCCTGGAAGTCGACAACCCAAACGTTCCATCCCAACCTGGCCACAGTCCGTGGCTCGTTCTCCCAGGAGCGCGGACGCCGGAAAGCGCTCGGTGCTCTCCGTGGAGCTTCGGACGTGCCCCTGAACCGGCGCCGGGTCCGGACGTGGAGGAGCGGGAAGGGGAGCTGGTCCGAAGTCTTCAGTCGTCCACGGCCTCGGAAGATGCACCCCTCATTGAGCTGCTCTGGCTTGGCTAAAGAAGCCAGGGCCATGCTGGTTGAATTGGGGAAGGACCTATCAGGATTAGATTCGTGATGACGAACGGAACCGATTTCGAAGCCCATTTGGATGGTAACACCTCTTCATGATGGAGGGTTTGATGAATCAGCATTCTATGCATGATGTCAGTCGCTCTGGAGTTCCCCATAGGCAGATTGAATTGAACCAGGGAGTAGACATGAGTCGCACGGGGCAAATCTTGTAAGATCGATGAAAGGTGTCGCAGACGATTGTGAACTTGTGGGACACTTTGAGGTCTGGTGCCCCTTTAAGGTCTCAAGACCCGCTGAGACGAGGTATAACGAGGTTGTTAATGTGACGAATGCTCATTAGATTTGAATGTGATTTCAATTTCATTTTGCTTTCTTTCAGTTGCGGATAGACGGCATTGCATCGCCGCACCGCGATATGATTTCTCGAATCTCCCCGGCCGAAGGGCCCTTGAGTCACCAGCGGCGACGACCTTCGCCATTCACTTGGCATTGAAGAAAGGACGCATCGCGGCCTTCGAGTTCTTTTTCTTTGGTTGCTTGGAACTTCGTGAGTTCAAGTACTTCGAGATTGGTAGCGGAGCCCAAGACGATCCTCCCGGAATTTGACCAGGGTGAACTTTTTGTTTGAAGACGCCTATAGGGTAATCCTGGCCGGTGAGAATTGGCTCATCTTAAAGATCACGTTCAGCAAGGCAGTCACAAATGAGTGGTCAGCAAAGAAGACAGCGAGATAGACCAGAAGGTGAACAACCAGTTGATGTCCCCATACCTCCTTCTCCTCCACGTGCAGCGAATGGAGCAAGCCCAGGAACTCCCTCCTCTGGCTCCAACAACTATCGTGGATTGGATAGTGGCTTGGCAAAGGCCGCACCATCGGCCGAGGGGCTAACGCAAAGTGGCTATCGCAGCTACAGAAGACGATTGGAACTGTATGCCCTGCAGTGTCGTCGACGCTCAACGGATGCTGAGATTGAAGGTGCTCTTTTGGTCATCAGCCTCCTCAAGGACACTGTTTGGGATGCAGCAGAACAAATAGATTTGAAAGAAATCACCAGTGGAACAAATCCGTTCGCACCTTTGTTCACGATGATGGACCAGCTATTTCAATATGAAGAACAAATTGAGGTTCCATATCGGTGTGAAGAGTTCTTTCAAAGCTTCAATCGTCAGAAGGGAGAAGAAATGCAGGCATACCTCATTCGCCACCGCACTGCTTTGAAGAAACTTCGAGAGGTCAAGATCGACATTCCACCACTTCTTGCTGGATGGCACTTGTTGACCCGAAGTGGAACTCCAAAATGGACACACGTGCAAGTGAAAGCATTGTGCAAAGGCGAGCTTGACTATGAAGAGGTCCAACGAGCTTTGCTTCGAATGTTTGGTGGAGATCACAAACCAAACACCAAGGACATTGGACCTGTTGCCAAGTCATCCAAAGACGAGTTCTTCTATGAGGAAGACTTTGATGAGGAGTTCTACTACGAAGGAGAAGAAGAAGATGATTGGCACGAAATCTACTATGAAGGTGATGAAGATGAAGAAGAAATCCCTGAGGAGCTTGAAGAAGCATACGAAAACATGGATGAAGCCTACATCTCCTATTTGGAATCAAGGAAAAGAATGAAGGAACTTGCCTTGGCTCGTGGCTTCTACCCCGTCGTAGCCATTGGTCCTGACTTTGATCATGGCAAAGGAGGCAAAAGCGAAAGAAAGGGAAGCTCAAAGGGCAAAGGAAAGAGTAAAGGAAAAGGAAAAGGCAAAGGAAAAAGCATGTTTCCTCGACGCCCAATGCATGGTCTTCGAAAGCCACCATCATCGTCGACCACTACCTCCTCCGAGTTGAGATCAACCCTGACCGGTTCCAATTCTTCTCATGGACCGAGGTTCAAACGATATCGAGTGCAAGCACAAGGTGTCAAAGAAGTTGGAGGTGAAGAGGTGACCATGGTGGAGGAACTAGCGGAAGAGTGCTTTCAAGAGGACATCTTCTTTGCCACCCTTGCTCCAGGTCACGCAATTGTGGATTCAGGTGCAACAAGAACATTGGTCGGAGAGGAAGTGTGGAAAGAATGGGTCGAGCACTATGATGAAGGCCTACTTGGACCTCTCCGTACTCAAGCACAAAAGCGATCCTTCAAGTTCGGCGGCGGAGAGATGCTTGAATCCAACTACGAAATCTCCTTCAACGCCTTGGTGAAAGGTCAAAAGCTGCCCATCACGGTTTCAGTGGTACCTGGGCACACTCCCTTCCTGTTGGCGAGACCAATGCTGGAACAATGGGGGGTGAAACAAGACTACGCCAGTGGCAACATGAAGGTGGCTCAATCCGAATGGTTTCAACCAAGTCGTGGACAAAAAGGCCACTATGTCTTGAACTTGTTGGAATATCATGAAGACGAACAAGAGATGAACTACATCATGGAAGAAGAGGTTTTGATCACGACAAGTCCACTGGAAATTGAACCGCCCTGTGAGACAGAACCGTCTGACATTGCAGAGCAGATCCTCATGGAGTCCGAAGCAAATGAAGTTGAAGAGATTTCTCAACAAGTTTTGCAGCGCCTTCAACAAGAAAGAAAATTGATCTTCTTTGAGGTCTATGTGGATGAAGGCAACCTGGCTACAGAACTGTTGAAACGCTTTCCAGACTGTGAGGTCGCTACTTTCAGCCTACCTCATTGGGACTTTGAAAAAGAAAATGACCGAAAAGCATTCCTCAAGTTGGTGAGAGAACAAAAGCCTCACTTTATCTGGTGCGCACCACCGTGTACGAAATGGTCACCAATGCAAAGGCTCAACATGATCAAGGCCGAAAAGCTAGCCTACATCCTGGAATTGCAAAAGCAAGAAGAAAAGCAACATTTGAAACTGGTTTTGGATGTCACCGACATCTGCAACTGGGAGATCAATGCCGGCATGGCCATGGAGCATCCTCATTTGGCTATGTCATGGAAGACGAAAACCCTGGAGTCCATGGATGGTTATGATGCAATCTGCAACCGATGCAGGACCGGTTTGTGCTACTATGATCGCATGGGAAACTATGTCGGAAAGGTCAAGAAACCTACGAGGATTCGCACAAACAGCCAAATGGTCTTTGAAGCACTGGATCTTCCATGTGAATGTCTTCCTGGAGAGCATGTTGCTATGGATGGAAAAGCAGAAAGCTTGAAGAAAATGCAGAACTACGAAAGAGGCTTCGTGAAAAGAGCAGCAAATGCCATCTATCAGGAGATGGAAGAACGATGGCGACAAAGAGAGATAGCCAAGATCTATATGGTTGAAGAGCAGGATGAGAAAAACAAAGTGAAGAATGCATCCAACATCACTGAGGAAGAGAAGAAGCTGATGAAGACCCACAGCAAGCAAAACCTACAGGTCATCAGCAAACTGCACAAGCAACTTGGACATCCAGGTGTAGATCGGATGATCAAAACGCTCAAAGATGCAGGTATGGATGAGTCTCTGATCCGATGTGCCAAAGACTACAAGTGTGAAGTATGTGAGCAACAGGCACAACGGAAATTGGAGAAACCAGCTTCACTGCCTCAGGCCAGTCACTTCAATGAATGTTTGGAAGCTGATGTTTTTCACATCCGCTGGAATGGAGAAAAGCGAAAGGTTTTGGCCATCCTCGACATCTACTCCAAGTACGAAATCAATGCTGTGTTGGAGAGAGAAACTGAAGAAGCTGAACTTAAGATACTTCGTGAACAATGGCTTCAAACTTTTGGTCCTCCAGAACGATTCCGAACAGACCAGTCAGGAGCTCACATGAGTCAGAAGTATCTGGACTTCTTCGACCAAAACAACATCAAGCTGATCCTCGTGCCTAAAGAAGCTCACTATAGAATGGGATCAGTGGAAAGACTCCACGCTGTGAGAAGAATGCAGCTTCTCAAGATGCAACAAGATGAACCGAATGTACTCCTTGAAGAAGCTGTTCCAGTTGCTTGTCATCAACGAAACCGTCTTCGTTCAGTGCATGGTAGCTCACCATACCAAATCGTTTTTGGACACAATCCTCAATCGAACGGTCTTTGTGATGAACCGTACTTGTCCAAACCGCTCGATGACACGGAACAGCACCAAAAAGATCAAGCACTTCGGTATTCAGCAGCAAAAGCATTTTATGAAGCCAACAACAACCAGCTGCTCAAACGTGCACTTCTTGCCAGGCCACGGTCTGAACATGTGGCCGCCAGCCTTGGCGATTGGATCTACTACTGGAGACAGGGGGAAAACAAACTTGACCCCACTCGCTGGCGTGGCCCGGCATTGGTCTGCGCCATAGAGCCCCGCAAGAACGATGACGGCCGCATCCGAGCTTCTGTTTACTGTGTTGCTCATGGCTCCAGTTTGGTGCGTGTTGCAAGTGAGCATATTCGTGCCGAGGTGGCTCGAGAACGTGTTCATCGATTGGAAACGCAACCTGACACAGCTGTTTCAAACAGTTTGGTTCATCGAGTTCGACAAGCTCTGACCCCTGTGCAGGGTCCTGTGCGTTTTCTTGATCTTGCAGGGGATCCCACCTTTTCGAATGCAAAGGCTGACACTTCTGTACCTCCTCTGGTGCCACCAGAGAGTCCAGAAGTTCCTCCTCTGGTACCACCAGAGGAAGTTCCAATGTCAGAACCTCAAGCCGAAGAAGAAGTGACAACAGAACCCCAGCACACTGCGGCAGCAGCAGAACACAAGACAGCAGCAGCCAGCACGGCAGCAGCAGAAGCTGAAGCAGTTGAAGTAGAAACAAAAGAAAACCAAGACCCAAGTGGCCGAGGCAGATCGAGAAGCCCTCCACCTCATGACTCTCGGCACAAAGACTTTGAAAACCTGTATGAGTCCTACAACAAGGCACGTCAACTTGATGGCCTCCCGCCTGTTTCTCGAGATGATCAGCAGCTGAAAAGTCAATATGACATGCTGTATGGTGAGGAAGTTGATTGGCTGGACGAAAATTTCGTGGCCACTTCATTCAGTGAGAAGAACCTCACCAAAGAGCAGAAAGAAGAGTTCGCCGAAGCTCGCAACAAGGCTTTGGATGTCTGGTTTGAGAATCAAGCATGGCGACCAGTAGATGCCTCCGAAGCCCAACCAGGCGAAGCAGTACCAGCAAGATTTTTGCAGCGCTGGAAGCCAACAAAAGAAGGGCAGAAAGCAAACGCCCGAATCATCATACAGGGATTCAAACATCGTGATGTGCTCGAAGACACTGTAGATAAGGAAGCTCCTACTTTGTCCATGGTTGGTCGCAGCTCCATTTATCTTTTTGCAGTGGTTCGTCAGCTCAAGCTGTGGAGTGCTGATGTGAAGACTGCTTTTCAACAAGCAGACAACATCGAACAAGAAGCCCGAGTGTTCATACAGCCCTCAGCTGAGATTCGACGCCTCCTGGAAAGAAAGATTGGATTGAAACCATGGCAAATCATGCGTGCATCCAAGCCCGCTTTTGGTGATTGCAGAGCTCCAAGACAGTGGAATGCAACTGCTCATAGGTGCTTGACTGAGGAACTTGGCATGATCCCACACCCGTTGGATCGTTGTGTGTACCTCAGCATCCGAGCTGCATATGAATCTGATCCAGCTTTCGAAGTGTTCCAATGGAATGGTGTCCCTAGCATTGTTGATGGCATTTTTGGACTCCATGTGGACGACTTCGTCGGTACTGGTGAAGGTTTCTGCAGTGAGCATGATTTGAAAAAGGAATGTCCCAATGAAGAGTGTTTCCTCAACCGCATCCTGCGTTTGGCTCAGCGTTTTCGTTTTGGTGCATGGGATTTTGGAAATGGCTCAAAGATCATCTTTTGTGGTGCTGAACTGCAACAGTCGTTAGACTACTCAACCATTTCGGTGAGTCTGGCTAACTATGTACAGAAGGTGAAACCTATTTCATTGGACAAATCCAGGAAAACAATGACGGAGTCTCCATGCGATGAACGTGAACACCGACAGTTCCGTGCCCTCATTGGTGCGCTGGCATGGCCTGCTCATCAAAGCATCCCTGAGTTGTGTGCAAGCGTGAGCATTCTGCAAGCATCAGCAAGCAATCCATGTGTTGGTGATTTGAACCAAGCAAACAAGCTGCTTCGTTTTGCAAAAGAAGTTTCAAAAGATCACCAACTGTACATGCGTGGTTCATGTGCTTTTTCTGAGTTGTGCATCGGAGCATATACCGATGCTGCTTGGGCCGTACGACCCGACGGATCAAGCCAAGGTGGACTTTTGGTTTTCATTTGTTCGCACCAAGAGCTGGAATCCGGCAGCATGATGCCGCTCAATGTCTTTTATTGGAAATCGCACAAGTTGGCACGTATTTGTCGGTCAAGTTTGTCCTCAGAGGCTCAAGCAGCCGCCATTGCAGTGGATGAGCTTGAATGGTGTAAGATTTTTGTTTCTGTCATGATCGACCCCACCTTGCCGATCGAAAGTCCGGAAGCATTGCAAAAGCTTGGACCATCCCCGCTTGTGACAGATGCAAAATCTTTGTTTGATGCTGCCAAGTCCTTGTCTCCCAGCATGAAATTGAGTGAGAAAAGAACTGCGATTGAAGTGGCGATCGTGCGAGATCGCATGAACGCCTTGTTGGGAAAATGGATGTGGGTGAACTCACACCAACAGATCTCTGACGGCTTGACAAAGCCGGCTTCCAGAGATTCCATGGCCTACATCATGAGGCGTGGCACCCATCAACTCAAGTTCAACCCCGACTTCACAGCCTCCAAGAAAGTGTCCTCGGAAGCCAAGAAAGAAGAGAGGGAAATCCATGAAGCTTTTTCAAAAGAAATGGAAGAACAACAAGTTTTTGCAGTAGAAGAGTGGCAAAAGCATGAACAAGGTCTTTGTTTACTTCCAAGTTGCTGCAAACCCCGCAACGAGAGTGATCCTCGAAACAAATACTGCAGCAGAAGGCATTTTTATGCCCACCGCAGCTCAAAGAGCCATCAAGACGAATGGAAGAATGCAGCCTTGTTTTCCGCAGCCATTTTGATGGCCAGTGAAGCGCCTCTTGCTGAAGGAGCTTTGACATCTGGTGAAGCTGAAGGATGGAGTTCGCCAGTCCTCATGTCCTTCCTGGTCATCATGATCTTCGCATGGATTGGCCTTGAAAATGTGTTTCTGCGTTTTGGCATTGAAACCATCTTTTACAAGGCCTACCGCTTTGCAAATAACAAGGTGACGAACCTGTTCAGAGAGGAGATGAATGAAAATGAGCAGGTTGTTGAGAATGACCAAGCTTCTGCGAATGCCCCAGTGACTGAGAACCCGCTCAATCCTCCTAGCCATGTCGTTTCCGCAGCTGTTCAGGCCGATGAGGTGATCCTAAATGCACTGACTTTGGCCCGTCGTCCTGGAATAGATTCAGGAAGCACGACTACGAACACAGAGTCGGATCTTCCAGATGAAGAATGGCATCGCTGGAGTCGCATGAAGGTGAGAGTTCAAAACGAGGCTGGACAAGGCCCATACCGTCGCCTTCTATGGGAACTCGAAAACCATGATAGCAGCCTGGATTCCCAAACAAGGTGCGTGTTGCAGTCTGAGAGCTTCACTACGCAACGCTGGAGGAAATTCAGTGAATTGCTTCGAGCTCAGGACACCTCACAATTTTCTGATGAGCAAGTATGTCAGTGGCACCGAATGTGGAATGACAACCTGGTGTTTTTGGCTGACGTGAATCGTCGCATCGTTCGTCAGAGAAATCAGATCATTGCCTTGGAACGCAATGACCGTGTCCGTGAGCAAATCTACAACGGTGAACTGGCTGACCGAACCTGCCAGACTCCTATGACGTTTGTTGCTGGCACTCGACCAAGACGCCTAGCTGAGAGCGAGCATGGTGCGTGGTACCATGTGAGTGATTTAGATGTCCTTCGTTGAAGGTTGACTCAGAGCCCGCTTTTTTTGAAAGTTTTCCATACCATGTTGGCACCCCTTGAGAAACAACTTGGGCGTGTTAATGTGACGAATGCTCATTAGATTTGAATGTGATTTCAATTTCATTTTGCTTTCTTTCAGTTGCGGATAGACGGCATTGCATCGCCGCACCGCGATATGATTTCTCGAATCTCCCCGGCCGAAGGGCCCTTGAGTCACCAGCGGCGACGACCTTCGCCATTCACTTGGCATTGAAGAAAGGACGCATCGCGGCCTTCGAGTTCTTTTTCTTTGGTTGCTTGGAACTTCGTGAGTTCAAGTACTTCGAGAGAGGTGACTTTGAGAGCACTAGGTTTATGACAACAGGATAGCAAGGGAGCAAGAAAACTCAGCAACCCACTCAAAAAAGACTCAGACAAGAAACTCAGATTACAAAGCACCTCAACTGAGAGACTGTTAGACTCAGGTTTGAAACTCAAGTTAGACTCAGCGAGTTTCCTACTTATTCTATCTTATTATCATTTTAAAAACTGAGTTTTTGTTGAGATCATTTGAGTTGTTTTTGAGTGTTTTTGACTCTGTTTGGAGTTTTGCTGTTGAGCCTGTTTTGCATTCGAGCTTTTGAGTTGAGTCAGTTTCTTTTTTGAGTTGTTTTGTTTGCCCTGATTGGGCGCAGCACTGCTTTACCTTAGCACTAGTCACTAGGTGCGTTTTGGAGTCAGTCTGAGACCATCGTTGCTCCCTGTGACCATCGTTGGAATTTCGTAGGAGTGGAACCGAACCCACGACCGTCACCCCGGTGGAAACCCGCTGTCCTTTGGGATGCCCAAATCCGTGGAGGTACACCAAGACGGCAAAGATGCCATATGTCCACTTGTTCCAGAAGCCCTTCTTCATCCATGATGTGTCTCGGCAGGGTGTGTCCCATTTGTCTTCACCTTTTTTGCTGCCCTGCCCTTCTGGTCGCTTGGCCTTGAGGCCGATGATTTGGCCGCTTGGCTGATTTTTTTTTTGGTCACGTGTTGGAGCCGTTTTTGCCTCCTGTTGGATTGAATCATGATGCTTTCCTGATGCATTTTCTCCGCACCGTTGGGCCCCGGCTGCGCATGGCACCAGCATGCGTAGACCTTCCCCCGCGTGGCGCAGCGTTCGCGTGTACCTTCCCTTCGGGTACAGGAGAAGTGCTTGGAGTCGCCGGACTGGACCAGGCCGGGGTCACCGAGCGCCGCGGCGAAAGGGACGACGGCGAAACGGGAGAATCCTGGAGACTGGGACCGGGGAGCGGTTGGACGGTTCATTTTTCGAGAGCCCCTGGTAATGTGTAGATGAAGGCACTTCACCCTCAGAATCTGGTAGGTTCAATCATAGGTTTCACCACCCTTTGGGCGAGTAGTCATTTGGTGGTAGCTCAATGCTTCAATCGAGCTTTTGGGTGTGTACCAATATGGGGAGACCTCCGAGTTCGACCCCGTGGAAGAAGGAAAATAGACCAAAGCCAGTATCAAAGGCCATTGGTATTACATTTTACATGTATATATATATATGTATACAATGTCTCCTTATAAAAAGAACACCCATTGGGAACCCCGATATCCAGGTGTCTCGGTGGATTCCAGAAGCGCCGCCGCCGCGCCAAGCGCGGCGGCCAGGTCGTCGTACACCTTTCCCAAGCAACTGGAATCTGGCCAGCCGGAGCGTGGGCTTCTCTCTGCTGAGGACGCTCTCCGTGCTGCCATTTCTGACCGACTCGGCGTAATGGCGTACGGGAGAGGGGAGATCTCCTAGTTCCAACATGTACTACTTTTAGATGCTTTCTGGATCGATGGGGGTTTCTCAGCGACCATTTTGATGATTTTTCAGGTCATAACTCAGGCTCAGAATGTCTCAGAAGCAAACACCGATGAGTGTGATTGGCCTGCGTGATTTGTGTGAACATCCTCTTAAGAGTCCACCCTAAGAAGTTCTCAGTGGAGGCTTGGCGGTCAGTTTGGGCGGTTTTCACTCGCCAGCGCCAGCGCTGCCCTGTGCCCTTGAGGACCACATCGGTTTCGTCTATGGCGCCGGGGGGCTCGCAGCGGGACGTGTCCGATTGGTCTTCGGCTGAGGCTGTTCCACTGGTCTTCGGTGCCCCTTGGGGAAGACCTATTGGTGCACCGAAGGGGTGGGAGGCTTCATCCTCCGAACCCGAACGGATCCGAACGGTAAAGGTGTCTTTTCTTTGAGCGTTGCCTCGTTGGAGCCTATGGTGACAGGAGGTGGCTGGGAATTCGGAAGGTGGCTGGGAATTAGGTCTCCGCGGAGAAAGCCAGAAGAGGGATCATCAACTACAAGACGAAAGCCTCCGCTCGTCGACGGTTGCCGGTTGGTCTCGGACCTTGGGGAGTGTTCCGGACGCTCCGAGCCACGGGCATGGTGTTGGCATGATGTGAAGAACTTGCCAGCAACACTGAGAAGAGTTCGTGGACTCTTGTTTGTGCACATGAGGGAGTTCTTCTCACCATCCACTGACTATGCCGAGGAACTTCGTAGCTTTGGTTCGAGCATCCTACCAGTCAAGCGCTTCCTGCGCCCGAGGCGATCGAAGGCGCCAGCTTTCTGCCGCTGTCGCTGGGAACTCCACCGGACGCCTATTGCCGGGGCGCCCGGCGCATGCGCTCGGCGGGAAGACGGGCCGCCAGGGAGCCAAAAGCAGTCGAGGTCTAGGACGTTCCATCCCAGTGTTCTTTCAACGTTCCATCGAAGAAGGGGGATCAACAGATCAGATCAGAAAAACTAGCGGGACATCAGTTCCCACCTACTGCAATGATGTGGAAGGCACTGCCCGTGATAGGACTCCGTCGGACATGAGATCGACTATGTCACTGCCCATGCCGCCGCTTTGTTTGGGGCACTTGGCGCCTCAAGAGATCACGCTTCGGTGTGCTGCTTCGAAAAGAGCCGTCGAGACACTGGAGGATTTTGAGACGGCCTCTAGACATGTAGTAACCCAGATAAACCATGACATAGTGGTTTCAGAGTAGATGGCACAATCCTCAAAAGGTGGGTTAGATGGGACCCCTATATAAAAGACTCTCTTGAGGTGCCAGTGCCATCTACTCCTTCAATCACTTTATATAAACCCCATGCTTTTGGGTCTCAGCTTGCTGACTCGTCACTTCCTACAGCCGCAGGTATGGTCCACGCGGTCAGCACCATTGGGGAGCGGCAGTTCATCCACCGGACACGGGTGCCGAAGTCCATGCGTCCGGGCCGGACGTGCGCGGAGCGCAGGGTACCTAGAAAAGCCGCATGCGATGAAAAAGGAACCCTGTTGGTTGTGAGGCTCATGCTGCAGGCCTATCTGACGTTTCTCTTTTTTGATATAGCAGGATTTAGACAGATTGTATATAGCATAAGTATAGACAGTATAATTTGAGCAATGCTTCCAGCGCTGATCCCATAGGTCGCCGCCGTGGAGGAATGGCCCAATGTCCAATGACCAGTAAACCCGGTCGCCATGACCCGATGATGTCCCCGATGAGCCTGATTCGTTGCCTTTGTCCAGGAAAGCAAGTGATTTCAATCAAAGAAAGTGAACATGAAATCACTTGTCAAAAATACCATGAAATAACTTATGTTGTTGATTGAAATACCATGTCTTACCGACATTTGCAATAATACCACGTGCCCAACAGATCATAGTACATGGGTCCGGCAAGCGGCAAGTGATGGTGTTCATGTCTTGGGTCACAAGAGGAAGGGGCAATGCCCACATAGGTGGCGGTCGGTCCTCTCTCCAACGCATCCCTGATGCCCCTGCGCAGACCATCAAGCAGCTGACCTGTCCTCAGTGGTCGGAAGCCTTCTACTCCCCCTTGCCGGAGGCACCGGCCGCCGCTTGGGAAAGGGCACGAGCCGGGAAGGTCTCCTCGCTTTGCTCAAGATTGCCAGCGTCTTTGCTCACGAATGCCTTATTCCGTCAGGCCCAAGCTGGATGTTGAACCAACGATCCCCCCAGTGATGTTTCATGCAAGCCCACGCCGTCCCGTGCCGCTGTGGTGTCTTTCAGTCGAACGAACCGCGTGACACGGGCCGCGAGGACTTCGACACGGCGCGGCTGCAGATCAGCGTGTATGGCGCGACGGCCGCGGCCACAGGGGTTTGGAGCTGGGTCAACAGCAACCCCATGGAATCAAGATGAAGACAAATCGATACATTATTAATACAGGCCAGCAGTCACATGTCGGGGGTGTGTCACCCCTCCACAGCCCCTGGATGGGAGAGTGGCGCCCGCACAGCACGAGCGACCGAGCGCGCGGCCGCGTTGAGGCCGCCAACTTGGTGACCAAGGCCACGAGCTTCATCGGAGGAGAGGTCGCCAAGGTTGCCCGTAGCGAAGGAAAGAAGGTTGCGAGGGTAGCGGTTGGGGTGAAGGTTCGCCACTTCCAGCGCTTTTGGAGTCTAGATCTTCAGAAATAGGTAGCGGTCAATGGCTTGATGAACATCAGGTAAGGACAGATTCGTGACATTCGTGATGCTGCGGTCACTGGTGTTTCAGTTGTGGCAGCCGGGTGTTTTTTCACCTCATGCAGTTCCTCGGAGTCGGGATTGCACCGGTGTTGACGTGGTACACAAGAACCTGTCTCAGGTCCACAACAACAACGTGCTCAGCAGTAGGTGGAGCATCCCTTGAAGGGTTGTTTGGAAGTAGAGCTGGGTTCTTTGTTTTTTATGCTCCGAGAGGAAAGGTAGCTGCCCGCACTTGCCACTTGGCCATCGAGCGGTATATAAATATATAGTGCTATTGAGATCTTTTTCGATTCATACTATCATATACCATCACAGCACACTATCAGACAAGCCAGTGGACTTGCTGTCGGTCTCTCCCCCTATTCTGTGGCTTATTTTAGTCCAAGAAGAACCTAGCGATGGCCTCCAACCAAAAGATGTTTGATCCGGATGTTCCACCATGTTTCGCCCGAGTCGAGCCACGGTCCGATCCCATCCCGCGAGGAGCCGATCCGATGCTGGAGGCAGAGGGTGGCGGTTTTTGGAGCCCCAAGAGACCCCACAGCCCGGGTGTTGGCTTTCGTTTGATGTTTGTTGTGTTGAACTTTCTTTTTGGTACTGTGTGTTTAAGCTGTCACCCTAGCTCGCATGCCTTTGGTCATTTTTTGATTCAACATCGATTCAAGACCTGGTGTGCTGGGTGTTTCTTTTGCCACGTCTGGTGGAGCACAAGACTCATGGTAGACCGACCACCCAATAGTCCAAGTTGTCATATGTGGTCTGTTCTATAAAAAATGAAACCGCAACCCATGCAATCCCATGTAACATGTATCTTATATATACCTTCACTTTCGAGTCCTGAGTAAGCTCACCTTGCGACCCCCACCTTGGCGCCACCTTGGCGCCCACCCACCCCACCCGCTTGACCGCCAAGCCGCTCGGCGCGTCTTCCACCACTGCAGGGCTCGAACCATGAAGATGACTGGTTCATCGGCCGAGCGCATGTGGACCTCACCACAGCCACCCGGGCGTGAAGAGAAGTCGGCCGCATGATGTACAAAGTACAAAGCTATATTTCTGATGAACAAAAAGGAAACACATCAACAATAGTAGAACAGACACATACTATCATTCAAGTCTTCGTAGAGCACTTCTGACTTGTGATTTATGCTTTTATTTAAACTGTGTTTTTAGCCCCATGACTGGGGCTCCGATGGGCTCCGGGTCGATCGTGCCTTCGGGGCGTTTGGGGGGCCAGTCTTCGTCACTGCCCAGACGGAGAGAAACCGGATGAACATGGGAAGAACCATGAACCACGCATAAAGGGTTCTGCCGGCTGTGCTTATAGTCAGCGCATCGTCAGCGGAGCCGACCCCCTCAAGTTGCCCAGAATCCTCCAGAGCCCGCCGATGTGGATGTCTCGACCTCTGGGTCTCGAACGAACGCGGGTGCGGGAGCCGAACGAGGCGGTGAGTGGAGCATTGATCGCGGAGGAGGTGCCGATTCAGGGGGGCATGATCCCCAAGCAGGAGAAGCGGGGTAGCCGTTGCCAGCCGTTTTTTTGGGAGGTTTGGCCCTGTGGAGGTGCCAGACATCGTTTGAGGGAGACGTTCAGTTGACATGACCATGAGATGAACCGTCAGCGGCGGTTTCTTTAAATACAACTTTGCTGGAAGACAATGTTGGAGCTCCAAAGACTGGACCACGGTTGTTCTCGTGAACGAATCTACAGTAGTATTGAGGGATTCCAGGAGTCTCACAGCCTTCCTACGCACAAAAGCCACTCGGCAGCTTTGTGACTCTTTAAACAGGGTCCAAGGTCTTCCAAGTTAGGACACGATATACTATGTACGAGTTTGCCCTTCCGAGTATTGATGCGACCGGCTTTGGAACTGTTTGGGGCAGTCAACCTGCAGGGGTTCTATATACAAAGGTGCTTGTCCGTATGAGTTGCGCGAGCCATTTGCATCAATCTGCATCAATCTCACCACTAGTTAGGGACTGAAACGAGAGGATGCGCCCAGTGGAACGGTGGTTGGTGTCTCCTTCTGCGCCCAGTTTGATATGCACAAGAAAAGCAAATAGGAAGGACAATTGGATCAGTTGGGAGAAGAGCCTGCTTGGAAGCAGAAAGACCTAGAGTTCTTCAATCTCGTGCAGCACATGGTGTATTTTTTAAATTCTCACCGAACCACAGGCAATGTACAAGGCTTTGATAAGGCTTTGTTGCTACTCTTCATCTACTCTTTCGCCATTGCCGACTTAACTTGCACGCGCCCAGCATCTCAAACATCCTGATGAACTTTAGTCTTTTATCCTATCTCCTTACACTACGGCATATGTATCCAGCATCCGGCATCCGTGCATCTGCACAAGAGTTGCCGGGCAAAAGCCGCTCCCCCACACCAAGTGTGATGCTTCTGGCCACCGAAGACGAACCGAAGACCCACGAGCTTCGCACGACGACGCAGGACCGCGTGACGACCGGCTTCCGCATCCAGCCTGGGGTGGCCTTTGAGGCGGTGAGGGTTCCGCATGGAGGGAATGAAGCGACACAGGGAATGGCCTGTTTAACATTTTGACGTGATTGCCAAAGGTGTTCAAGATGCTCAAGGGTCCCCAACTGAAAGGTACGGGGGTGCCCTTGTTTTTTGGATTCAATTTCTTCCTGCTTGTGTTGCTTGAAGATCACCCGTTGGCGCCAACCCAATACAACATACTTAGAAGAAGATCTGTGGAAGAAGCATCGTGCAATGCTTCATGTTTGACCTCCGTATGCCACTGGTGTGCAAATATTTCGCATATACAGCTCCAAATTATCGTGCCGCACTTGGCATGATAAGAGTCAGCCTTCGGAACCTGAACCCCTCAAAATGTCCACTTTGTAGGCAATCACCTGAGGCATTCTCTTTTGCAGGCAGACGCTGGATCACTGATCCCTTCCACCTCTGACTCCTTCAGACCCCATGAACGGTCGGGACCGGATGACCGGTAGGCGTGCTGTACATGGCGGATGCGGTCAAAACTCCTCCAGGGTTCTTTGGAAGGGCCGTAGCTCATCTCGCGGGGCCTGAATTGGTTCAAACACATCTGCGTGTTGCCATGATTTGTTGGACTTTTTCGTCAATGTTTCCAACACATATCAAACTTTGGGCTGTATGCTCCAACGTCAGTAAGTCATAGCAAGTCCAATGCAGGTGATGTGCGAGCGGCGGTTGCGCCCTAGCATGGGTGCCCAGCCGGATGTGCAAACAACGAACCAAAATTGAGGCTGTTGATGCACGCGAACCGGCCAAAGAATCCTGGCTCCTTACCTGGACAACTTCGCTTGATCTTCGTCGAGCGGTTTGATGGGCAGGAGATTGGAAGCACCACTTGACACTTTTGGAGGTCCTTCCATGGGGATTGGCGTAAGAAATGGAGTTCTACACTCCTGGATTCATCCTGAAAGTGGACAACCACCTATTTGTAGAGGACAAGGGTCATCCAAAGGGTCCAACGGGCCATGCCATCCACTTCCATGATAAGTTTAGATCTTTTTTCTGTGGCTTTCTCACCCAGGTTCTTCACAGGTACTGCTGGGTGAAGTTCTTTTTCACCAGAGAGACTCCAAGACTGGTCCAAGACAGGAGAGAGGCATTGGCACTATGCTGGAACACTACGTATGAGGAACTATGATTACCTCACCATCTATGACATATGATGAAGTGCCTGGAACCCTTGGTGCCCATCTATCCATGAAAGCATAGATCAACCCAGCTGCAGACTGGTCTGCAGACCAGTCTTCCCTTCGTCCACGACCGGCCACACGACCCAGATGGTCTTGTTCGGCCTGCACTGAGCGAGAGGCTTTAACGAACACTCGGGCGAAGGTGTGAAGATGATTCCCAGGCCGGAGAAGCGAAGCCGGACACCGAAGACTCCGCAGGATTATCCAATGTGATGCAAAGAGGAAAGCTGAAAACACAACCATAGTAGACCTACAAATGTGTACGCCAGTTTCTGATCTTGGTGCACAGCATCTGCTTATGCATGATGGGTCAAAAAAATCGAAAAGAACACTTGTACAAATCTGACGTCCTTGGCGTTCCTAGAGTCTCCTTGTCCTTTTAGAACTTCCAAGAGAACACTACGTCACTACGTCCATTCGCCGGTCCGGCCCTCCCCTCCCGTTTCCAGGCGGCACCATCAACTCACCCGCACGTCGGATCCCATCCAGCAGAGCTTGCCGGGACGCCCCCGGGTTCGGCGCGGGCGTTTGGGGCGTTTGGGGCGTTTGGGGCCTCCAGAAGTCCTTTGAATTGATGGTGTGTGCTGGTTCCTGACAGGTGCAGGGATGGCTTTCCTCGGAATCTCGCGAATAGACCAGAGCTGTTCAAAAGGAACATGCACATATCGATGTTCACACTGCATTGAGTCTACTCTGCAGATACTTCAGCCCGGCACGCCCGCCACGTGCGTTTGAGGCCCATCATCGACAACGGCCAGCAGTCCATGCTCTCCGTGGAAGACTTAGAACTGGAGAAAGCTGCACAGGAGCTCCGTCTGCTGGATGGCGAAGGGAGTTGCAGACTTCATGCTGAGTGTCTTCGAATAGGAAGACGCCGGCCAGATCCCCTGGGAGGAGGGAGAATCGTCGTGAGAACTTCAAACACCGTTCATTGAGGATCTCTGTTCAGAAGGGGCGCACTGGGCACACCCATGTGGGTTTTGGTGTCTCCACTTGCTCAACCGGGATGTGAGAAAGATTGGTCGCAGCTCCAAAGAACACCCTAGCAGGATTGAGGGGAGCGCCCTTCGACTCAGATTCGGAAGTGGACAGCACTTGAAAACACTGCCTGCTTAGCGTTTCAGAAAGTCCTTTTCCCGGCGACCATGCCATCCATGTTCACGCTCATGTCCACCATGTGATGTGTGGTGCTGCCGTGGGTGTCCAGCACCCGCCGGGCGCTTTTCTTGACCAGGAGACCTTGGAGCTCTCCAAGACTGGCACCTTAGCCCTGCGAAAGGCGGGGCGGATCCCTCCGCGACCTTCGATGAAAGTGCTGGTCTTTTTGGGGGAAGACTGCAGGACCCGGTGCGCTCAGGCCGCTCCAAGTTTTCAACTACCATGGCAGGTACGGCTTTAGATGCCGATGGAGGGTTCGGGGGTCGGCAGAATGGGTTTGGAAAAGGCAGCGCATGGATGCCTCTCACGCCCTGCGTCCGGGCTGCGCCGTCAGGGGCCCAAGCACGACTGGAGCAAATTGAAGACCGAGGACCTGGGGCGGGGCGGTCTGACCGTGACAGCTCAGGGGTAGGAGCTCAGGGTGAAAACCGGGGAACTGGGCAGATGCCAGCACAGACACCGAACCTGGAAAACAAAAGTAAACAAATTACCAGGGCAAACAAATTGATAGAAATGCTGCATGGCCAGCAGAAAAGGGCAGACACTAGCAGTGCATTCCAATGAGTTGCCCTCCCCTTCAGCCAACAATGGATCAGTGGAACATGGCCCCGGAAGGAAGACGATGTTCCTTTGCTCGCAGGTTCCTCGTGTCAGTTGACTCGTTGTCCGGATTTCCACCTCATTCTGGCCGCTCGCCCTGGCCAGCTCAGGAGGAGGAAGAGGACCTCTTGGCAGAGAAACCCTTGGAACAGATCCTCCAGGAGCTGCTCGTGGGGTTCGGGTGATCTGTCTCGCGAAGCCCAGGCCGAAGTGATCTGTTTGCTGCTCGGTTCTCCCTTCGGGCGTGCTCGCGCAGGAAGCTCGCGTGCTTTGGTTCGCTGTGAAGTGATTAAGCAGGTGCTTAAAACCATTACAAGGATTCGGATCGACGAGGCTTTAGTAAAGCGTTGTCCAGACATACTCTCACCTCTTGACTCGAACGTTCCAACAAGGCTCGCGCCCGGCGGATCGATCACGAGCCACGGTGAACCTGGACGGAGCTTCTCCGTGCGCCAAAGGGTTGGTCCTGGTCCTGCGAGAGCGGCTCCGACGGCACGAAAACGACGCCAAAGCGATGCGACAACGACCAACGAAAAACCCACCCAAATCATGTTTGAACAGGTGCCAAGCAAGAACCCCTCCTTACAATTAGCAAGCACCACGGGTTTTGTATTGTATATAACCAACCTCGATCACCCAGGTGTTGTTCCTCGAGATTGGGGTGTGGCATTTGGATGATCACCCGGGTCAGCACCGTTGGATGCTCACCCAGCAAAGCAGAGCGCTCTCCCCAAGAGCCATCAGACCGTCCTGAGCTGGAGGAAGCATGTTCCAAGGAGTTGTGACAACTGATGATTTGCACAAATGACCAGCAGCAGAGTGTGATGTACACATATATGTACACGACAAGCATGAAATCCAACACCATGCCAGAACAGAATGCAACGGAGCATGGTATTTCCTGCTTTGCGCGCGATGTTTGTGTCTCCTCTCTCCGTGTTCGTGTCAGGAGAGCGGCGACGAGGTGGATTCGCCGGGAGTCCAGGGATGAAGACATGAACGGGGGCACGAGGGGGCAATGGATGAAACACAAGGGGGGGAATGAAGGGGGCGCGATGGGGGCAATGGATGAAACACAAGCGGGGAATAAAGGGGGCGCGAGGGGGCAATGGATGAAACACAAAGGGAGGGGGCGCGAGGGGCAATGGATGAAACACAAGGGGGGAATGAAGCGGGCGCGGGGGG
>CAXAMN010027950.1:276063-297368 GCA_963970005.1 Durusdinium trenchii
TCGGTGGACTGGCTGACGCTTGGGTGGAGGTGGAAGGGTGAGGGAGCAAGTCAGTACTTGATTTCATGCTCCACTCCATGGCAAAAAGACATCCAAAATGCAGTTTGCCTTCAGGATACGGTATGGTTCTCCTTGTTAGGTACTCGTACCCAGCAGTCACCTACATTGGGGAAAGGGAAGACGAAGACGAAGACCTTAATGCTTTGGAGGTCCCCAGTGGGGTGTCCCGTGATTTTGGGGAATCCCTCTGGAAAGGCGCTCGGCTGGAGAGGGTACCGTGCTTTTCAATAGGTGGAATGGATTGGTCCAGTGTTGTATCAGACGTGGCCTCGCTGAGACAGGTCTCAACCTGATGGTGAGAGAGAAAGAGAGAGAGAGAGAGAGAAATATATATATATAGTCTATATAGTGATGTAGTTGTGGCATGTCGAGCATCATTATTGCATATGTTACATGTTGCTTAAGATTGGGGAACGATTCTCCCATATGTCACTCTCCCAATTGACGGAGAAACATACCACATTGGGGCCGAACTGGTCCTTTTTTCCAGCGTCTGGCTGTCTCCAATCGGCTGTCTCCAATCGCCGCCGTGGCCGGTTTCGGACCGGCCCCCGTTGGTCCCCAAGGAACGACTTTAGTGCCACGTTGGAAGCCAGCGCCGCGGTGGGCTTTGAGGAATTCATGAGCTCGGTGGATGCGATCGCCCCTGGGCGGAACAACGACAGGGCCATGTGCCGCCCGGGGGCTGTGGGAGCCGGGCGGGATTGGTGGATGCGGAAGATTGGTGGAGCTATGCGCGGTTGGACGTTTCTATTTGTGAGGCGCAAGCCGGACATATTATTTTGTTTAATTACTGATTGGATGTCACATGATGTCACGCCTCTACTAGGCCTTTTGGGGGCCCAATGTGGGTACCTGAGGAGCACCAAAAAGTCCTTACAACTAGTTGCAACTATAGCTGCCGCACTGGCGAAAGACCATCCAGGATAGAGCTGTTCGTCTTTCTGTTTTCCTAGAGCTGTTTGGCAGCTGTTGACTCTCCACCTGCTGGGCCATGTGCCGCTTTATCCTCGCCTCCTCGAGGTCATGGGAAGGAAGACCTTTGAGACGGTGCGAGATATGGAGGACGGTCCGATGGTCCTGCTCGGGCTTCGGAATCCGTTTCGGGTCGGACCCGTGCTGGAGCTATTGGCCCTTCTGTGAGAATCCTCCGGTGCTGGGTGGACGTTTTGGTAGACCCTCAGGGTTCGCAGGATGTCAATCGCTATGTTCAACTGCAGATGTGGCACGATTCTTTCTTCCGGGAGCGAAGCAGTTCACCATGTTCCCTTTTTTCTCCCCTTTCCGGACTGCATTTCGAGAGCTCCCGCGGTCTTGTCTTGGTTCCACTGCCGAGTTCGCCCGCGCGCGCAGGGAGCCCCCTGGCCCTACGGCGACTTGCCGGTGACGGTGCTCACGGAGAAAGGCGTTGTGGTGCCCGAGCGCCTGAGAGGTGGCTCGGCCGCCCGTTCGTTCGGGCGTTTTCAGAGTGTTTCTTTGAATGCGGGAAGGAAGGACTGAGCGGCAGCATTTCATTTAAGATATTTAAGGCAGGGGAAAGGGATGATAGGTCACGAACACTTCAGTCAAACCCTTAAGCGCCTCCGTCCGCCCTCCACGCGTGGCGTTTCGAACGCGTGGCGTTGAGGAAAAGTTACGCTGGCCAAGGGCGCTCCACAGGAGCGACGAACAGGTGTAGTGGAAGAGCTTCTACATTACGCGTGCACCGCTTGCTCAACTACTACAGCTACTAGACAGCCAGGAAAAGGGGAATTAATCTTACACATTTCTGCTTTGTGGCAGTGGGAAGCCACATGCAAGCAGCTCTCACCGTGGATCACGTGCAAAATCCCAAGAAATAGAATGCCTAGAAGTGCCACAAGTATCTCGACGTCCCACTCGAGCTTCCCTGGATTGCCAACCCAATTCCTCACCAGTCCGGGAGGAGATCTTAGCCAACTTGGCCAAGAGTGGTGTCCGGGACGTGTATGTGGACGGGGGCCAGACGATTCGAAAGTTCCTCACCGCTGGGCTCCTTACCAGGAGCGCAAGATACCAGACAATCTATTGAAAGAGACCCCACATTTTACCCACTGCTAGAATTCGCTGAGCATGCCAGGTGCAAGGTTTCTTCCTGTAACTCAAGGGAAACCTATGACACTGAAACACTGTGGCATCACTGTGATGGGCGCATGGGCGCTTGACTCCCCCCCAATTCCGCCTGCCCCTTGCCCGCGCGATCCGCGTGTTCCGGATTGCTTCAGGATCCTCGTCAGCGAGGTTCCCGTGACGCTGGGCGACGGGGTGCCCTTGTTCAGTGCGCAGGACCTGAGCCGACTGAAGGAGGTGTCTTCCAGAAAGCTGGAGGGCGGAATGCGTCAGGTCACCTACACGGCCAGAGCACGGCCGGAGCACGAGTGACCCGGGGTCAGAGAAAGTGGAGCCTTTCGGAGCGGGGCGGGCGGAGGGGAGGGGAGAGGAGGGAAGGTGGAAGGTGGAAGTGGACAATGGTGATGCCTTGCGCATTTCGTCCGGCTGGACAGGCTGGACGTGAGACTTCTTGGAGAGATTTTGACCCTGAAGATCCCTGAAGTTTCAATGTGAAATTCTGTGGGCAGACAGGAGACAGGACCACAGAATTTGCTAGATTCATGGAACATTGGTGGATGGGGGCACCCGATTGCGGCTGACTCGTGCCTGCTGGAGAGCAAAAAGATTTAGATGCTGCACAGGCACTGAAATACACCGGCCTGACAAGTGAACATCTGGATGCCTCCAGCCAAGTTGACGTTTTTTCGTGCCATCCCGGGAAACTTTTTGAGCCATTCGACAAAGCCCAGTAAGCAAAATCTGCCAGGTTGCCTAAGGGGGGGGCTTGGAAGCCGCTTGCCAAGTTGACGCCAAGCCCAGTCCAAGTTGTTCCAATTTGCTTTCCGTGCTTCGGAACTTTCATCACAGAAAGGCATGTGCTTGCAGAATGTCGCGTACTTCAAGAAGCTTGTGCCCTTTTTCACTGAAATTGTCGCTGAGAACGCCTCTGGTTCGTGGCATGAATGACACCCTCAGAAGGCTTTGAATGACACCCTCCTGACCATTTAACCTCACGGTGCACCCGGCGCATGGTTCGGTTCCCTGTGTTCTGCACGTAGCAGTCTCCAGAACATGCGTTCTGAACAGAATGTTTGCATGAAAAACCATAGAATGTGTGCGTGAAGAAAAGCGCTTGTTTCTCAATTCAAGCTTCCGCTTCCTTGCGGAAGCTTGCAGTCACAGTAAAAACCGTCACACCCAAGCTGTTTCAACCAGAGCAAGTTTGTGGTTTTCTCCAGGATGACTGGCAAAACGGTATAGCGATCTGCGGATCTGTGAGGGCTCTGACTCTGAGCCACATTTGTTAGAGATTATATAGATTGACTTCATTGCGGATCTTTCGGTATCGATGAGCCGGTCTGCTGTGTCCAACATGTGCCGAGAGGCAGCAGACTTAAGTAAGTTCACACTAAGGCCGGTTTCCTCATCCATGGCTACATCTCAATGTAACAAATATATAACAGAGTGATCCCCAAATCTAATAGAACAGTGTCCAGAACATTTACAGTGGGGATGTACTTTTCTATCTAGTTGGGGGTCTACATATATATATATATACTATTATGGGCTAGGGGACCCATAACCGGCGGCGTTGGAATTGTCTTGTCAATTTGTCATCATATTTGGCTCAAGGATGTTGTATGAGTCTATATCTAGTTCCTTTTTGTTTGGTGGCTGAAATGGGCGGCCTTCTTAGCTTCCGTTGTCATGGGAGGCTTTGGACCCCTCAAACGACAAGGCCATGGGCTTCCAACATCGTAGTCGCAGAGATTTGAACGGTCATGGATTCCTATTTTGGGGCGACTTGCCTTTCGTGAATGACATTCGTCCGGATTTTTGCTGGAGGAATTCTTCATAGCGCAGGGTCAGTAGAACTTGTGTAATTTGTTTGGAAGAACAGAGCGTGCATGACGCTTTTGTATTGTTACATCCTGTTTGAGGGCTCAGCGGTCGCGATTGGCACAACGGCTCGTGCCCATGGAATGGCGCTGCCGAAATGGCTTACGGCCCATGCCAAGTTGGTTTATGCGGCTCGGCATTCTTTGCGTGCGGTGTAGCGTGCGGAAACACCCGCGTCCCTGGTTGAAAGACCCACTGCCTTGTCCATTTTCAGACAAACCGTGATTGACGGGAGGCTGAGGTCGCTTTGGATGTCGTTGACCTCTTTCGACCCGTTTAGACCGGTGTCGCCCTGATCGGACGCCACCCCCTTCGATGTCCTGTCCTCGGCACTCCAGGATGTTCGGGTATGGTTCACCTAAGTTCGAAGTGGCAGCGCAAAACTGGTGGCACAAATCAGATGGTTTTGGTCTTGGTTTGGGGAATGTGTGAGGCATACATCAACAATCAGATCTAGCAATACATGGAGACTTTGTTATTCCCTCGATAGCGTGAGCTATTGGGGTTCTTACTTCAAGTAGAGGAAGAGCTGCATTTGTGCGTGTTCGAGTGGTGGCGCTGCAGAGTGCCGCTGCTGTTCCACTATCTAAAGAGCTGCGCGTGTGCGTTCTCGAGCTTGGGTGCTTCGAAGCTTGGGTGGAGGTGCCACTGCAGGGTGCCACTGCTGTGTGCGCGCTTGGGAGCTTGGGTGCTGGAGCCTGAACAGGGTGCCGCCAGTGGTGCCGCCACTTGCCGCTGCAGTGTGCTGCTGGTGCGTCTTATGTGGGGTCTTTGCCGGCGTGATTGTTTTGCTTGCTCTCCCCGACTGTCCAGAGAGCTGAATGATACTCCACCAAAGTCACCGAAGATTGTAGGCTCTTCCTTGGAGCCCTGATGAACACCTAAACTCTACTTGGGGGCACCCCGAATATCCCAATTCGACGGCATTTTCCGGAGAAGTGACGAAGAAAGGTTCCAACATCAGGTTTCCTCCTGGGCCGGATGTTCTTTTGATACTCTGATGAAGCACGGTTTGTGGGGTCGCGCCAGTTGCATCCGCGCTCATCCGCCATCCTCCAAGTCAAGGTCTCAAGGTCCTCCAAGAAGGAGATGGACGTGGTGGTCAAGCGCATCTCCAACTCACAAAAAACAGTGACTCAGATTGACCGAGATGGGACTGGGAGGGGTGTGACTATAACAAAAAGAAATATATAGGTTGCTTTATTTACGGCATCTGACTGTCAGATGGCTTACATTTTGTTGAGGGAAGGTTAGATCTTTTGTTCACAGGTTGGCTTGGGCATGCCGTCGACATTGTCCGCCCCCGGCATCGACCGCAACAACATCCGCATATTGTAGCGAGGTCAGGGTGGCACCATAACGCCCTTTGTGAACAAATTCATTTTGTGCTGCATACCCAAAGTTTGCATCATCAACACTGCACAATGCACATGTTTGATCATGTTTGCATAATCATATATTTTGGGATTCTTTGTTGGGAGGAGGAGGAGGAGTTGAGTTTGACGCAATCCTGAACCAGGCCTCGACCCACTATCATGATCTGAGACGATCTTGATTTTTCCCAAAAGAAGTTGGTTTGGGTTGGGTTTCACACTTGGCGGACGCACGAGGGACCCTCGCCCTCTCACGGGAGCCTTTCAAACATGTTGCGGGGGTGTCACGACGCATTGCATTGCGAAAGGAACACCTATACTTTCCTCTACTCTTATAGGCAAACTCGAGCACAGGAGGTGACACTTGACAGGTAACACGTGTGGATCTACTTACAGGAGCAGTTTTTTGACATCGAGGAGTCTGCTTACAGGCTCTTAACAGGATCATTTGGTACATTTCTGGCACCCCTCCGGTCGTGCCTTCGGCTTCGCCGAACACATCGGTGCCCTTCCCTCTCACCGTGTGCTCCGGGTGCTCGTGCCGCCAGGTGTGCATTGTCTTCGCCAAAGATGGTGACTTGTTCGCAGCAAACTCCACCGACTTCACCTGTGTTAGCATGGTCTTTGTGTTGGCATGGGCTCAAGGTGGGGCTGGCTTCAACCAAAACCACGTTCGTCCCATAAAACACCCAGAAAAGGAAAAAACGACAACTTTTTTCAAGACAAAAGCCAACCGGAAGTCCTGACATGGCTTTTGTGATGAGGATGCGGCAGTCATCCTGAAGACAGGGGTTCGACTTTAGGAGGACAAGGGGAAGACGTTCTGCTTGCTATTTGTCCGTTGTATCCACTTGAGGGTGAAAAGTGAGTTATTTTCAGACCGTGGTTTGTGATGTTTTCTCGCTGAAAATTGGAGTGCCAGCTCAATTCTTGCAGCGGAGATGGCCAGACTCCAAGGCTTTCTTCCTATAGCATATTTTGTAGTGGCTGTGGCCAGACATGTGAAAAGCAGTTGTGCCCTCGCTGGCTTCCAAGTTGCTACCCACAGGTTCTAGTACCTCCCCGATTCCGAAGACAGCATACCCAAAAAACACCAACAGGGAGAACTTTGAACAAGAACCCAGACAAACAACATGTGGGCCAAGAACACACTGAATACACGCGACCTTCAGATGTACTATAAATATGTTTTATTATCTAGGTAGACAGCGGGTGGGTGTGGTCGATGTTCTTCCTTTGGTGAGACGAAACTCAGGCTTCCCTATTCAAATGCACAGTTTCCCTGTGACGGTTGGATGTTGCAACAAGCTGAGGTAAGAAGAAATGCAATTTTCTGTTGATTGGGGACAGGTCATGGGGGTAGAAGGCCTTCTATGCCCTTTTTTACTCATCTAAACATATTCCTAGAGTCGGTTGAAGGGAACATCTACAGGACACCCGTAGTTGTGGGGATTCAATCCATGGTTTCCCGTAGATTTTCCCTTGATACAAGCCTAAAACCAATCCATTGACATATTATTCCCTTAAGATTGGGAAAACCCACTCATGCAAAAACAAAAAGATCCATTCCACCACCGGTTGAGGCAAGACAGAGATGCAGGTGCCCTTCGATCAGATTCTGAGCAAATCTAATCCTTTGAAGCTGCCGGACGTGTCAGCCGTTGAGGCCGTTTTTTCTTTTTTTTTTGTGGCCAGGCATGGGCAAAATCTCTGAAAACCATCCCACAAGAACAGAGAATTTGGGGATGTCCATGGATGCCCTCAGTGCAAGGCCGGATTCAGCTTTAGTCACTTTAGCCCAGTGCGCTAAATCTGAAGAAGACACTGGTTTGGTGTGGTGTGGTGCTGGAGCAGACCCGCTGCAATTCATGGTCTTTAGCTTAACACACTAGAGAGGTCCTTTGTCCAGTTGATTGGGACTGCGGGCTGTTTGCCTGGACACTCCCATGAGCGGCGCCAATCAGATCCGTGGTTTTTCTCGCCGGGCAGCTCTTGCCCGGAGGAGCACTTGAAGGCTTTTCCATGACGAGAACGCGAAGGGACACACCCCCAAAAAGCACCCCACATGGCCACGTTGGCCTTCCACCGGCGTTCCCACGTGCCCACTCGGACCCGAAGATGTCTCGCGTGGGCGCTTCCATGTAGGATGAGAACGA
Organism: Durusdinium trenchii; assembly: GCA_963970005.1. Classification (NCBI taxonomy): domain Eukaryota; class Dinophyceae; order Suessiales; family Symbiodiniaceae; genus Durusdinium; species Durusdinium trenchii. Next base: position 283,622 of record CAXAMN010027950.1, read on the forward strand.
GACGTTCTTCGAGGCGATGGAAGGCTCGGGCCCGGTGTGAACGGTGGAGCGACCTGACCAACCGAAGACCGACACCGTAGAGAGGAAAGGGAACCAGGACCGAACATTCAAACGATACCACAAACCCTTGTTGCTAGTAACTTCTTGCTAGTAGCAGTAATGCCCTTGTTGGTAGGAGAGAGGAGCTACTACTAGTATTGCCCTTGGCTACTAGTAGCTACAAGAACCGAACATTCAAATGATACAGTACCGCATGCCACAACCAATCGAAGGGCTGGCCGGGACAGTGAGACTGATAAGAATTCACAAACGTAACCAGTTTGACGTGGAGACCACTTTTCTGAGGGACGTGTTAGTTACATGTTTTTTTTTTTTTTTAAATTTTATAAACCATATCATATATATATATTAACTTTTACTATTCACTGGCTAGGCTTGTGCAACCTTTTTGACCTATTTGCTTGTTTCACTTGCCATCGGGGTTACAGTAGGTCACTTCTGTGATTTAAACTCAGCTCATGTGCCCTTCCTTCCACCAAGTGGAGCTCCCTAATCAATATCCGTGTAACCTGCTGGACTCGATGGCTTTGCAGTTGAAGACCTCTGGCAGAAGGGTTGAAGACGAAGATCTCTGGTCTAAAAAGATGGGATGGGACCGGATGGGATGCATATCTGGAAGGGATGGACTTCTTCAGCTTTGCCGTTTTGCGAAAGTGCTTTTGAGTCCTAGAGGTCGTTTGTGTCCCTTCAGCATCTCTTAGTGGGCCTTGACATGTCTGGATCATGTGAGCCGAAGCGGGGAGCCTCCTTCGGATCGCTACCCCCCCAAGCCACGACCTCGATCTGCTTTTGGGGCGGAAGGCTCTTGGTTTCAAAAGACGCAGAACCTGGACCCCAAGGCGAGCAGACATGCTGATGGTTGGGTAGTTGATGAATGTTGATCACAGCTTATCATTGAGTTTTCCATGGTTCATGGTCACAGTCCAACGAGGCTTGCTCCGTCATTCAAAAGCTTGAAACCCGAGTGAAGCTTCAGCATCTTGATCTTGGCCCGAGTTTTCACGGCTCGACCTTCATGGACAATACCAAATGCATCCCTTTGGTGGGTGCAAGATGGTGCAAGGGCTCGCGGGGATCCCGCCCGCCCGTGCAGGTGGCCTTGGGCTCGGAGAAGGGGAAGTTCGCCTTCCAAGGCGGTCCCGAAACGCGTGGGGAGTGACGGGCTGGTCTGCACGAGCCGAAAGCCAATCCAAGTTCCATGGAAGGGTCACCACTTGCCTCTTTCGAATCTCACACGGAGTGTTGACCGGAAAGAACTTGTCGTCACCCAAAAGCGAAGTAATTAAGTATTACTTGAACTTGGTGTGAATCCAAGGATTCCACTTTCCACCGCGCCCCCCCGGGCGCTTCTTTCCATTTCTTTCCCCCCTCCGGATCGAAAAGAAAACCCACCGCGTCCGACACGGAGAGCTCCAGAGGTCCCACGGCTCCGCCGATGATGGAAGTCTTGAGCCACCTGGATGGCCGTTTCGCCGCTGACGCCCGAGCTGCGCGAACGCCGTCGGACGAGCGAGGAGGGCGGGCTTTTTCGGAACTCCACCATGTGGTCGATCGAATCCCCAAAAGAATCGATCTATCTCTAGGACCTCGAATGGATCTCGTGGTTTGGAGTTATATATAATACGGGATGCCGAGCGGGCAAGACGTCCGGTTCTTCAAGGCCCCACCACCGCCGCGAAGGCCCCGAAACGCCCGGTGACCCGTCAACCTGAGGTAGCCCGGAGCGAAGCCCGGAGCCGAGGAGAGACCGGCGGTGGGTTTGTAGCCCGGTCCGGTGAGCCGAGAAGAGGCCTGCCCCGAAAAGGACCTCAAAACGGGATGAAAACACCGAAAAACTCCCAGAAGTTGGCTGAACTGGCAGAGGTGTGTTGATTAGGAGATGTGCTGTGCCCCGACTGGACTTGCGACCATTTCCCAGGTAGCTGCTCAGTACGCTTGCTCAGCTTTCGCTCCCTCTATGAAACATATATGCATTGCTGCTGAACCTCCACCATTGGCTCAACGTGCCTCGCAGGAAGCCCAAGAAAATGAAGGAATCCAAAGCGGCTCGTTTTGCATCCAGAACATACACTGTACCTTGAATGGCTCCAGCCTTTTGGCACATATATCTATAAATTATATGTATATATACAGAGTTTTGAACTTGTTGAATTGTTGGCCTTTGGTGTGATTTCACAGGCAACTTCAGTTTCATCACCTCCGCTGAGGAGGGGGGGCCCAAGACGAAGGCAAAGGACGAGTCGAAAGACAAGTCCGAGAAGCCCAGCAAGGCCAACATGGGATTCATCCCCAGATGATCCTGAATCCCAGGACCTGGAGTTGAGCCTTGATGGTGCCTTAGATGTTTCATGATGTTTCTTCCAGGACCTGAGAATATAGCCTCTTCCAGGGCCTAGTGGGTCACAAACGCACAGAGTGTTTTCTGTCCTTCGATTTAGAGGACTCGGTGAGATAGAAAGGGTCGAAGCACTGGCACGCTGCGGTCAAGGGAGTCCTTCTTTCAATCTTTAGTACGATCTCTCTCTCTATATATATCAATGGCCTCCACCTTAAGAGCTTCCAGTTACTAGTAGCGATGGCCTCCACCCTAGTAACTTCTAACACTAAGACTCTATATTGATTATTGATCTGTCAAATCTTGGAGTGTGGGTGTCGCTAGATGGTGTGGGCGTTTTTTTCCGGAGCTGCACCCCGGAGTCGTGTGATTCATGTGATGGCTGCGTTCCAAGTTGCCAGGGGCCAAACTTCCTTACATCAGAATGGATGAGATTTTGGCCGAGCAACCGACTATAGGTTATACAAAGTCATATACACAGCTAACTAGGAGGTTTTGGGTTCCAGGCTCAGGCCCTGACAGTGATTCTATTGTAAGGGAGCTGACTTCTTCCTAACATGTAGAGGTGTCAATGACATTGAGCAGAAGTGTTTGCTGTTTGCCCTCACGAGTGGAAGTGCTGCTGCGATGCGCGCAGGCATCCAAGAGTGGACGTGAGAAGGAAGAGTCAGGCCATGATTTCAATAAGGCTCAAGGAGTGACATGGAGTTCTGGTATCCCCGGCGACCTCCTGCTGAACCCAATGCCCAAGAACATTTCTTGGGAGGACATGATCCAAATCAGAATTGAGCCAAGAGTCTTTAGAGGGTTCGGTAACGGACATCAGGAAAATTGGGGTCTCATGGAAAGCACAGTTTAGGATGAGGAGACATGTATGGATGGGACATGTTCTTTAAAATGACGCTTCGCCCGAAAGGAAAGCGAAAGAAGGAAAAGGACCAGGAGGCCCGACACGTTCCTTCCGCTCCTCTTCCAGGTGTTACTGGGGTCCGACCATGTGGATTTCCGTGTTGCGGTCCGACCATGTGAACTGACGGTCCGACCTCCGTGTCGCATCGAAGTTAGATGAGCTACCTGGCCCTCCACCTGGGCCCCTCCTCGGGCGTCGTAAGAGCAGGTGTGACGTTTGCAGACGAGAGTGGACCTGAAGGGTGAGCAAGGTGCAAGGTCAAAAGTGTTCAGCAATCACGCGGACCTGAAGGGGGGGTTTCTGACTGCCAGGCTGGGAAAGAGGGCAAGAAGACCAAAAAGAGCAAAACATGAAGGCGCAAGGAGAGCGGCCGCAAAGAAGGCCTGGTCATGGCAATTCGGGGTGCTGTATTGATTTGCTTAAAGATGTTTAAAGCACTGCAAGTCGGTAGCCATGATCAAGGCCAAATCCTCCAGAGTGTTGGAGATGGACATGAGTCAAAATCCGACATCGCAATGTGAGCCACAGGGAGGAACTGCCATCCTGAGATTTATAGACCATCAGAGCGGAAGGGTTCACACATGTTTGGGCCGAGGGTCATTCTAGTCTAGCAAAGTGACTGATCCCCTCCAACAATGTATTTGGGAAACGTTAGACTGACATCCTTCTCCACAATCACCCTGAGAACTTCTTATTTCATTCCCTGCCCCGGAACCTCCAAGCAGTCGTCCATTTTTTTTGAACCTGGTCTCAGGTGCTACCCTGAGCCAACAAATGGAACCAGCCGCGAAAATGGTCCTACGAATGGGGGGGGTGGATGGTCTTTGATCTTGATCTGCATTGAGGGTCTCGCGGTCTCAGATGGCAACTTTCAACAGCTGGACAGGGCATAGACTGTCGACACTTGTTCTATCCATTTCTTCTTCTGTTTTGGACCAGCTCATGGAGGGATTGAGGACAATTGTACCTGCGATGGTTGATGTTGAACACACACACACACATATATATATATATATTATATTGTATATTTACTTATTCATTTAGTTAGAGAGAGAGAGAAACAATCAGAAGCGCGCACACACACACACACAGAGTGACCCTTCTTGCATTGAACAATCGAACAAGTAGAGCTTAACCTTCAGATCGCCGTTTTTTTTCCAGGCACTGCCGCGCCATCCCAGACACGGACGGCTCAAACGGCTTGTCCAAGAGAACTCGGGGACTGAAGAAGAGCAGAGAATTCAGATGTCACAAGTCACCGCTGTTATATACAGACGTAACAAGAAGCCACTATTACTACGAGGAGCAGTCTTACTACTAGTAACAAGGACATCGCTACTAGGAGCAACGGGCATGACTACTAGTAGCATTCTTAATGATATAAAGCTTTTACTGGTCTATCGATGTTCAGCTCCAAAGCATTCTCTAGAGACCCTGTTCATCGGTGCAAACCAGGCTCAACCAGGCTCGGTTCAATCAGATCGTCGCTGGCCGACTTGGTGGCCCAAGGCATCGCATGCTGCCCGTGTCTTGAGGAGAGAAGGGCCCACTCAAGAGTAATCGTTTGACGGTTGAATTGACTCCATCATACTCCATCTATATATCTATCCACTCGAAATGCAATAAAATAGCTTCAAGGTCCTGGTCCCTCCAAGTCAGGCATGAGAAGCATGATCCCACTCTTGCGCAGCACATGGCGCGGGGAACCCCCAGCCAGAATGACATAAATGACAACATTTGGAGAGATCAGAACCAGCTCCAAGAGCTCAGAAGTACACCATGGTGCACCAAACCCCGGTGAAGTACCATTATGTATTTCACGGCATTTCTATGTCATGATCAAGAGTTCTTCTTTGTGTCACTGCCACTCCTGCCACCCCAGATCTCTCCAAGCTACCACCAAACCGTTTGGGCTTCACCGCCATGGCCTTCAACGAGGGCAACTGTTTGTGGGTTCGTGGGATTCCAATGGACTGTCAGAAGGAGGACGGAGGGGACCGCTACGGACGGGTGGCAACGCAGGTTCTCTCCGCGTCGCACTTGTCCTGAAAGGGAAGGGAAGCACCAGCACTTTCCGGCAGTGCGGCAGGGAAGCTGGAGTGGTCCGGGGGTTTTGTGTGATTGGTGCTGTATGCTGTCTGTATGCTGCATGAGGATCACTTCCAGAAATCGGACTGTTGTATAAACATGTGTGTTACGAGAGTCAAGGGGGCTCAAAGGATGCCAGGGCGACTTCCACACATTGAAGATGTATGCTGCCTGCGGGGGAACCCGCTGAGATGTGTTTCGATATTTTTGATCTTGATCCAAGAACAGTACTGCAGACAGCATGTTTGTGCAACTTTGGTTCGTGCGCATGTTTGTGCAACCTGTTGGCATGTGCGACGCGGTGCTGGCTCAGTGTTGAAACGCGGCGGCCATCGATCCTTGAATCGCCTCATGCTCAGTGTTGCTAGTACAAGAACTTTGTGTTTTGGCTGCTGGCAGAAGTCCCAAGACGATCGAAGACTACTCGCTTTCTCTCTCCATTACAGTATGTATATAATCAAAGTAGTTTGTCGTAAAGCGCGTCATTTTTTGTTGGGAGGCTCGTGTTACTTGTTCTTATTTTATATATAAATCACATTAAATCACCATCATCCACAGCTATAGGGTGGGGGCAGGGACAGAGACCATTCACCGTGTTCATATCCCAAATGAGCTACGCATATATACAGTGACATGCAAAAACCCGATGTGAGGGTTTTATAAGGAGTTGCACCAAACTTTGTAAAGAATGGATTTAAGAATCCGGCAGTCGGCAGTGAGACAGCGTGAAAAAAGCAATAGTGACGTGCAATTTGGTGGATGTGACCTGGTCTAAGGATTTGTTTCGGGGTCCCGGCACCGCTGCGACCCACCCTAATCGGTTTGAGGCCCATGGCAGAAGCCCGCTTCGTGGGGATCGACCTGGGCGTCACCTCCGCCTGGGAGCTCAGCGGGGTCGCGGTGGGTCAGCGGTCGTCGCCTCCATTCCTTGTAGGATTGGACTGGCTTAGAAGGCAGTGACTGCAGACAATGGATGACATTGGATATAGGAGATGTCGGAGATGCTGTTTGTCTCGCACATGGGTGCAGCTAGTGTCACATGTTGATCAAGTTGGTTACTAAATGTAATTGTAATTATCTAATTGTTTTAGTCTTAAGCAGTGCTTTGGATGCATGTTGCCCCTTTGCTGAAGGTGGTTGCGTCGTCTACGGTGGAGGACGGGATCCAGATGGATCCAGGGTACCTTGAGGGAGACTTCATTGGAGGGATGAGAAAGCCCCTTTCGAACCCCAGAGTCATCTCAGAAAGGAAGCCATGGCATGTCGGAACTTGGGTGGAGGCTTTGGACCGTTGGAACCCTGGCTCCAGGCGATGTGTTCGGAACTCGGGCGAGACGGACACAGAGCAGGGTGGCTCACCAACAGAACAACATGGGTGGATTAGATCATATTAGATTTGGAGCTCGAGGAAGATTGGAGTTGTGCAATTGTTGCGCAATTCATAGGAACTGTCGCTTATAATGTTTATTATGGAGATGTTTTTGCTTTGAAACAATCCCTGCCGCGTGAGTTGCATATCTCTAGAATTCGCCCAAGAGGAGTGGAAGACTGCATCTACCACTAAGAAGCATCCAAACGGAAAATGGACCCCGTGGGAGAATGTGTGAGTATATATTTGTTAGACTTCCATGCTAGTCGAAACACCGATGACCTTTTCGGAGCGTTGGTGCCGTTGTGGACGACACCACCGGCGCCAGGAGCCTAATGCCATCACCATCAACACCAATGACGTGTCGGGCCGTTCGACGCCCTCGGCGGTCTCGTATGATGGCAAGCTTCGACATGTGGGGGTCGCTTGGAGATGATCCGTTCGACGTCCATGTCTTGCCTCCCAAAAAGAGATTGAACAGGTCATAGGGTGAGCTTCCAGGAGGGGAACGTGCATTGATCTATATATGTTTGTTTGTTAGATGTTGATGCCCTTGATTGGGATTGGAGGGCCGCTCTCAGTATAATTGTTGGGCCCAACTCTAATCCGCTTGTAAAACACCACAGCAGTGGGTTTCTTGCCCCGAGGCAGCCAAGACCTTGCATAGAGACCCCTTCCGGACAGGGCTCACCTCTGACACTGGGCAGTAGCAGAGGTCAATGCCGAGGGTCGGCTCATGAGCGCGCCGAAGCAGACCTTGTCGCAGCTGGTCTTGGCGCTGTCGGGAAATACCATGGCGAAGAGGGCGGAGAAATACCAATGGCTCTTCCCGTTTCAAGAGGACTCTTGGGAATCGCCCGGAAGAGTGAAGAACGCGTGGGTCACTTTGTGTATGTGTATGTGTGTGACTTTGTCACACTAGGGTCATTAGGGCCCAATCAAACGGCTCGTTGAAACAATGTGATCACCCCAGTCGGACCATGAATCGGGTGCTTGTCAAGACCCAGTCAGACTCCATCGCAGCAAACTCTCCTTTGTTCACCTGTGTTATTCACTTGGGAAAATGTAGTGTCCTTGCTACTAGTAGCGATGCCCCTGCTACTAGAAGCTTCATGTTCCTAGGTTTGGCTCAAGACGGTGGGTGGGCACGACGGTCCTTTGGATCGCTGAACATCGACGGGCCTTGCCGCGCCCTTTCTTCTCGCGCGGTGACGTTCAGGCGCGACGGTTCGTCCCACGGTGATGGTTCAGTCCTTCCAGGACGGGAGGCTCGGCCCTGTGACGTTCGATGGCGACGACTTTGCTGTGCACCCTGCCATGCCCTTGGCTTCATTGCTCCGGACGCTGAGCAGCTACGCCGGGACAACGAAGCCAAAGCAGCTGTGCTTTGGATGAAGCTCCAGTTTGGAACACGTGCGTCAGGTGTGATCAAGCCTGCTCATAAGCATATTATTTCCAATCCCGCGGTGGCCACCGGACACCTCATCATCACTTCTCTTTTAGGTCACCATCAGCTCCGAGCTCATCCCAACCCCCCCCAAAAAGCTGGATGTTGCACAAAACCAGTCAGCCGTTTCCTTCCCTCCCATTTTTCATGGCTACCTTGCCCGTCGCCCCCCCCCCCTCGCACCCCAAACAACCCCCAAAAAACGCACGCGATCGCGCGGCGGTTCCGCGGCGCGTTCGCTCTCCGAGGTGCGTGGCGGTGCCGGACTTCTTCACCGACGCGGAGCTGGCCACGGTGAGCGACGCCGTGAAGCTCTGCGAGCTCGCCGCGGGCGAGGCACACCTGCTGCGGCACTCCTCGGCGGTGGCCATGGCCTTCGGACACAGCCAAGGCTGGAGGGGGAATGAGGTGGGGTAGAACATGATAGAACAAATGAAAAGAACAGTAAAGGCTTAATTATTGGCTGATGCCCCCTTTATCCCCCGAATAGTTCGGGGCACACTGTTCGTTCCCATCTACAACGTTGAGCAAGCGCACTTTTTCATACTTTTTCGACTTTCGATGCTCCAGAAAATGAATCTTCCTCCCTTCGTTTTGGTAGACCAAAGAAACACTCAAATGGGGGCTGGTGCTCGGCGGTGGAGGCTCTAAGTTGCTCTACATTTACATTGACGATTGATCGAAAAAAACCCCCGACCTGGGGCCCCCAACAGAATGGGTTCACCTCCCTATAATATGCCGGGCCTTATTGATCAACAGTCAACCTTCCGTTCACCATGCTTCAAAAAGGTGTCCACCATGTGTCCTTCGCCCAGACCGGGCACCGTGCTTGGCAGGATCGAAGCTTTTTCCAGAGGGTGCCGAGTCACGCACCGTTGGCTTCGTAGACGTTGGCTCGTCACACGGGACTGTCTCAGTGGTGAAGTTCTACCGAAAGGAGAGCTTTTTTTTCGGATTCCTCGGTCAACACGCCAAGGTGATTCAGTGTGGGTGGCTACCCATGTGTTTGGTGCCCATAGTGGGAGAGGCTGAAAACCTGTCAAATAGATGTAAAACGCATTCGGTCACATGTGCATGTGAATCGTGATAATTGTTTCTTGTGCTTGAGAGAAGGCAACCTCAATTGCTTGTGTTCAGCGAGTGCCCCAGGAGGATGGTGAGACTTTCAGCGAGTGCCTCTACCGCTGTAGCGAGGAGGAGCTGGGAGTGCAATCCATGGTGAGATGTCTTCTGTCAGAGGCAATCTCTCGAATTGAGCAGAAGCACAAGTGCAAGGCTGGGACTTTTCGGAATGGACCTGCAGGACCTTGCTGGGTGCAAATACTGAGAGTTTTCACTGTGACGTTGCCATGTTTTCCCATCAGATCCGGTTTTGCACCACACCCAGGAGTCGTCTCGCCTCACATTGCGTCGGCGGAATCCATCCAGCTCAGGATCTCATTCGGGTCCTTCCGATCCCTTCCGCACGTGCGTGACGCGTTTCGTGACACGTTCGTGGTCCTCACCTGGTGAAGCTCCGCTCCCTGAGGTGCTTCTGAAGACCAAGTCAGGTATCCGCCTGTCCAACGAGGTGGTGCATGCCTTGAAGCAGCTGAGTATGCTCCCAGATGCCGAACTGGGCCTGGACACTCGGCGGAGACATGGAAGTTGATCTAAATCTCGGTGTAAGGAGTTTTATATAAAACAGCCTTTCAGGATGTTCTTAGAGGTTCGCGAAGGTATTTTTTTGTGAACGATTTATCAAAGGTCTTCGCTCTCATATGTTCTTTCCTTTCTAAAGTGCCCCCCGCATGCCCCAACGGTCACAGACTAACGAACTGAAGCCTCAACGTTTCCTTGCCCAGCCCTCGCAGTGACCCGCAGCTCTGACAGGTTGTGCAGATGTTTGCACATGTGCAGCTAGCTTGAGGCACCAAAACATTCCCCGAGCTGCACCACCCTGTGTTGGTAGCTGGCATGAGGATTGGGTTGAGTTTGCTGTGAGTGACCCTGAGTAGCTGTGGCAACTCTCAACCTTGTGCTGAGGTCATGCTACAAGATGTGAGTCAGTCCCCTATTTTGAGATAAGACAATGTTTCCAGCTCATGTTACCTATAGACATGGGTTTAGGACCATGCTTCGCGATGGGGCCGGACCCGACCCCCGTTTCGCGCGGCCTCAGGAGGCCTTTCTGCCGGAAGGCCCGGAGGGGCCGGAGATCGACGTCTCGGTGCCCTTGACGCGGCACATCTTCGAGACCGCGGCGGCGGAGGTGCTCAAGAGGCTCAAAGAGGCAAGTGGGTTCGAGTAATGGAAGCGACATGGGCGGTGAGTCAAAACTCCGGCACCCTAATTGATGCAAGGTCCAGGGAAGTGATCCTGTCCCCCTCCCATGGTTTGGTGGGGGGGGCTTTGACTCACAGCCATGCCGTGGTGTGGAAAAGGAAGAGAGTGCCAAGAGGTGCCAGGAGTAGAGCCAGTCATCCTGGAGTAGATTGAAGATGGAAACATCCAGACAAGAATTGGACACTGATCATGTTTTATTTTGGGGTTGGTTCACATTCTATCTACTCCAGAATGGCTGTATATACATGGGGAGCTACAGGTTGTAACTTTTGTCCAGTCATGATGGAAACACGTGATGGGAAAATGGGTGGAGGGAAGTCACTGAAGAATGAGAAGCAAGCACCTCAACATTTCTCGCTTCTGTTGAACCAGGATATTCATCGGGGCCGGTTCATCCACGTAGGAAATCAACGTGGAGCCGTGGAGCTTTGAATTGGGCATGGGTCCACCTGGCCAGAAAAGTTCATGCATTGTAAATGTGGGAGAACATAAATTTCTTTGGTTCTCAGTTGGTCTTGGCAAAACCCAGTTGGAGAGATGACCGTCGAGCCTGCTAGGAGCACTCGCATGTACATACGGGATCACACGGATACGACATAGTGTGCTGATTTTATCTGATTTTGAGGTTTGTATATTTTATATATGTTTTATTGTACAAAGTAGAAACTATATATATAATATATTATATAGGTTAGATGTTTCTGACAGATTTGACAGTGAAACCGAGCCAGGGCCAAGATGTTTGGGATTTGGCCGATGTCCTCTAGAAACAAAAGCGATACGGTAATAGCGGAAACCAAGATGGAACATTTAATATTTTTAGGTTTCTTTGGGAAATCCGTTCTTCAGCCACATTTGGGGAAAGCAACTGCAGCCTCAGAGCAGCTCTCTGCAGCCCGCAGCTTGAACAATTACAGGTTTCGTCCGACTCTTCGGTCAGGCCTTGGTGGAGGCTTTAGCTTTCCAGCCGGAGGCCTTTGAGCTTCTGGGCGGTGGGAGCCGCATTCCGGCGGTGCAAGCACGCGTGCCTCGGCCAGGGTTGGAAGTTTTTGCGAGTTGCGCAGCCTTTGGTTAAACCTGGTCACTGGGAACCTTTTTGTGGCCATGTTCGGCCCACGATGCCCTCCACAAATGCGGGCCTTTCATTTCGCTGCTTAGAAGGCAGAAGAAAAAAAGAAACACATAAATAAAAAAATACAAAACAGAAAGAAATAAAGAAAAGAACATAACAGAAAATACAAGAAAAGAAAGGCAGAAAGACAGGAAGACAGAAAGACAGACAGACAGAAAGACAGAAAGACAGAAAGACAGAAAGACAGAAAGACAGACAAGCAAGCAAGCAAGCAAGCAAGCACGGACGCACGCACGCACGCACGCACGCACGGAAGGAAGGAAGGAAGGAAGGAAGGAAGAAAAAGAAGACAGAAAAAAAACAACTCACCAGATTTGACTTGATGAACTATTTCAGGTTGGATCGACGAAACTCACCTCACTTGCTCAGGTCAAAGAGGTCGCCGGTGAGCTGCCCCTGCGTTTTGGCTTGGACGGTGCTAGCTGCGTCGCCACCGGCGCAGCAGCCTGGGCGGCCGGACGCCGATGGGTGGATGCCTTGGATGTTCCCATGGAAGGCGGTGGCTTTGCCGGGAAGACGAGGTGATTCCAAACGGAGTTCCCGTTTTTGCGGTCCAAAATGATCCCAGTCACAATTGGTGCCGTACACCACCAAGATATCCAAGCAGTTAGCATCAATGTTGATGTGTGTTTTGAGGCCGCGAGAGAGCTAAGAGCCTGCTGCAGAGAGAGGGAGAGGGAGAGAGAGAGAGAGAGTGAGAACCATCAAAAACCATCAAGAATTCATGGCCCTGAGCTCCTCAAATGCTTTGGTTTTGGAAGGTTTGGCGCCTGATGTGCTGGAATCCATCCGGGAACAGGAGGCCAAGATGGAAGCCATTCACAGTGAAGAAGTGTCACCTTGGCTGCAAAATGGGCGCGATCTTGCTCAATGAATGAATATTTAACTGAAGGTTAAGTTTCTTCTTTTTTAACATATATATTTGCTTCATTCTTCTCAGGAAGCGACTGGAGAAGCGGAACGCACTGGAATCCTATGTTTATCAAGTGCGAGACTGGATGACCCTCGGCCTTTCCAAGACTGTTGCGCCGAGGGTTTAGAACAGGCAAGAACGTCGCCGGTATGTGTTTTTGCTGGTGCATTGTGTGGCACGAGGAATGGCAAAGATGGCAACTTGCTGAATCCAGAAGTCATCAATCCATATCTGGACAAAGTGGTGCTGTGGTTTGAGGATGCTGACATGGCAGAGGAACCCACGACTTTCCAAGCATATTCTGACAAGCTTTCAGAAGTTGACGAGTTCATCAAGAAGGAGGGCGCACCTTACTTTGAGAAGAAAGCGAAGGAACCTTGTCAGAGCCCTTTTCGGTACGATTTCCAAGCTGTTCGATGCCGATTTCGGCCCTTTTCGCTCGTGCGTTCGTTCTAAAAGCTCCGCCAACCAATAACCGGCTCCGCCCATCAACAACCGGGCGATGCGATTGTTCATTTGTTATGCGTTTTAGATGCTTTAAATGGATTTTTGCAGGCTAGAATCACCCGCCAGACGTGCGTGCCCGCAGCACATGCTGTTTCGAATCCATCTGGACGGATTCGCGGATCGTGCATGCGCCCCGCATCCTGGAGCGAGCTGAGGATTTCGAAGATCAAGAGAAAGAGATTGAAAACGCAGCAGCTGCGGAGCGTGAGCGGCGAAAAGAGCATGGTATGGATTTTGACAAGGTGGGAGCTGTCTCATGCTGTTTCTGGGCAGGGTTTGTTGGGGGATGCTGTACCGGGGCTGACAGGATGAGCGAGTCATGAAGAAGGAGGACCGAATGCGATTGGCACAGAAGAACAAAGATGAGGGTAATGACCCTTGCTGGATGAAGCAAGTGCAGGGAGCAGAATGGCAGTTCTGGCGAAGGAAGGAAACGCTAAGAGAACCAGGGAGCGACCAAAGGGAATTGAAAGGGAGAAGTTGCATGAAGCGAAAGTGTTTTTGTTCCGTCATGTATAGACCTGGACGACTTCTAGACGGCATGATTGGGCCTCGCAGCCTAGCAGAGATTGCCAGATTGTCAGCACCTGTTACTACTAGCGTGGCACTTGTTCCTAGTAGCTTCTTGTTACTGCTAGTAAGGCACCTGTTACTACTAGCG
>CAXAMN010027950.1:297378-363722 GCA_963970005.1 Durusdinium trenchii
CTAGTAGCTTCTTGTTACTGCTAGTAAGGCACCTGTTACTACTAGCGTGGCACTTGTTCCTAGTAGCTTCTTGTTACTGCTAGTAAGGCACCTGTTACTACTAGCGGGGCACTTGTTTCTAATGCCTCTTCCAGTTCCACCGAGTGCCTTACCAAGGACATGTTCAAAGCGCAGAAGTTCGATGACGCAGCCCGGCGAGGTCCAGTCCGGCGACCCCGCCGAACCACACACATGGGGCCAAGTGGAGAAAATGAGAAACCTGTTGTGCCTAAGTTGGGGCGCTGCAAGCAAAGGAGCTGGTTCTTGCAGCCTGTAGATAGAGTCAGGACATGTGATGGTTATGAGTTATGACTATTGAATTGTGCAAAAGTGATGGTGAGCTTTTTGCCACTAAGACTAAGGCAGTCAGAAGATACAAGAAAGCGATTGAGCATGCGGCTGGGACTCGTACAGATGTGAAGGTTTTTGGACCTCAAAGCCATCGCGGATCACCAGCACAAACCATTCTAGCCATTCTGGACACCAGCACCATTTACAGACACTCAGACGCAACAAACGCCATCAAACACTGCTAGGGACTCCGTGTCCACCGGGACTCTTCTTCTCTTGGATCTCTCGGCCCGGTGGCCGGTTCGCCCACCTCAGGTGAGCCGGCCAGAGGTGCAGAGCAACTTGACGCCCGAAGAAGCGGAGGAGGCCAAGAAGATCAAGGCGCCAGCGGACGCCAGGAGCCGCCAGCGATCGGAGCCCCGTTTTGGCGGTTCGCGTCCGAGCGCTCCGTTCGTAGCTTTATTGTTACCAGTAGCTTTTTTTTGGGGTTGCTGGAGAGTCACAGTTTTGGAGGCAGGTGCAGCGGAGTCGCAGTGTTTTTTTGGGTCCCCGGCAGGGCCCGGCGCGGGTGAGCGTTTTCAGTTGGGCTGCGGTGGATGTGGGGAAATGTAACTTGGGAGGTGTTCAACGAGGTCGAAAGCTGAATCTACACAAAACATAAAGAAAGAATAGGACCGTCAAGGTATAGTATCGACCTGAAAGGCGCTTCCCTGTTTGGCCTGCAGTTCGCCTGCCAATAATAAGTGAAGTGTTTTTTTCCCAGTCTGCCATCCACAAGGCCGACCTCCAAGGGACAGACAGCCGCACGTCTCGTCATTTCTGGGGTTTCTCCAAGGCCCAGGTACTGTAGGTGGCATGGTCTACTCCTCTGCAGGGGACCACATGAAGTCCAAAAACCAACTGGGTTGCAGAGGAAAATGGTCTTCCACGGGTGAATGTTAGTTTGCATAGTAGTTGTTTAAATGTTCCTTTCGGGTTTTGGAATGGTTTGGAGGGTGCCCGGATGTTTCCGCCTTGGCCGAGTATTGACTGCACTTCATTCTTGATATCCTTCTTGGAACTTATAACGTATGCCAAGTTTGGACTCTTTATATCAAAAACGTTTGTTGGTCTGCGGGGTTTTGCCATGTCAGGTGTCTTGCCATCTCAACAGCGCACAGTGTGACTTGGCACCTTCAAGACCCGATTCGAAATGTGAAAGACGGAATCGGTTGATGGCCTGACCCACAAGCTTCCACATAGCATACGGTTTGAACGTTGAATGTTGGTGTCACCTGGGTTTGGACCACTGAACCCGGGAAGGTTCCAGGTTCGCCGGGCCAGGCCCGTTCGGAAGTGTTTCGAAGTGAACCCGATGAGTGAGGCTACATCAAGGCTGGTGAGGCCGCCACCCAATCTGGTGGAAAGAATGCAGCCGAACCGTTCTACAAGAAGGCCCGGGTGCCTATAGGCCTATAGGGCAAGGTTCAGCACCAGGGAGCTGGCGGCATTTTCCGTAGGTCTTTGCTGCGTGTGGTGCAGGCGCGCACCTCCTGTGACGATGTGTTGGAGCCTTCCTATGCGATTAGTCTCTGAGACAGGTCCCAGTGGCTGAACACATGTTCGAACACCATGTTTTTGTTGGCAGAATCTGAAGGAGACCTGAGCATCTTGGACTGACTTATGGGGAACAGTCCAAGTACAAATGAAGTGCCTCTAGGCTTGATGGAGTCAGAGTTTGTGGCAAATGTATGAATCTTAGGAACTGGATGCAAGCAGCATCAAGGCCATCTTTAGAAGAAGCCTTTGCTATGAGAAGCACCTTGGCGATGCAAGCGGCTAGATGGCCGCGAGGTTTTTTCTCTTTTAATCCCTCAGGCCCGCCTTCAATCAATCTTCCACACCCAAACAACCCACCGGTTTTGCTGCCGTCTGTAACCGCACCAGGCTGGGTGAGTTAGAAGATGCCCTGAAGGACCGGCCGAAGACGCGTGTGAAACCGCTACGCGACCGACCGACCGTGAGCGCCAAATCGACCGGGGTCTGGATGTTCAACCGGACGTAGTCCCGTATTTGGATGATTTTGGATGCATGTTGTGATTCATGCTTTCTTGCTCTCAAATGAACGTGACAGATGTTGGTGAAATCATGTGAAATCAGTGAAATCTATTGCTGGTGACCCTTTTGCACCTCAGCTGGTCCTGTGGCAACCCACCTGGCAAGCTCGCTGAAGGACCTGCGACCAGCTTCATTTTCCGACTTCCACAGCAATACATATGTATAGTGTAATATATATATATATTATATTATATCCGAACCATTGTTGTACCAATGAACACTGGTTCTTCAAAGTGACCGAACTAGATCCCCTGGTTGGCAGTCACTCATGCAGATACAAGAAGAGGTCCCTGGATGGGATCCAAAAAGACTTTAGAGCTGGAATGGTGTGTTTGAGATCTCGGTCTTCTCAAATTTGACTTTTGGGAGCTTGACCACCCGGCCCCAGGTTGCAGCTTTGCTCTATCTCCCCTGGTTTGCACGTTTTCGGTGTGACGTCTTGGTCTGACCCAGGACATCAAGAAGGGCCTTGGGGTGGCGCCGGAAGACGCGGACCTCAAGAAGTCTCAAGATCGACTCCAAAAGCTGCTGAAGCTTCGATTCAACCTGGGGGTCCGGAGAATGAAAGCTTGATCGATGGCGTGTGTGTTTCCATCCAAAGATGGACTGGGATGGATCATTCACCTGGATGCATTTCGCATTTGATCAATGGATTCGATGCACCGGGAAGGGGTGACCCGATGGTGATTCAACGGTTTTGGTCGACTTTTCCCATGTGCATCAGGTGCTTTTTTGGGATGTAGCTCTGGTGTTGTCACATTTTGGCACCAAGGACCAAGCAGAAGGAAGGCCAGAAGAAAGTCTTTTCCAAGATGTTTGGCTGAAGAAGTGGCCTAATACGGCCGTCTCCGCCCAATTGCACCTGGGTGAGAAACCACCCATGCGTGCGCTGTAGCTCGACTGTTCAATCAGCCTGGCAGACAAGGAGGGCCTAGCCCTGCCAGGACATTTCACACCACCGGAAGTCTTGCCTTTGGCTGGACATGGTGCTTGCCACGCAATTCACAGCTCTCCCAAAGCATTTTGCGAGGAGTTTGTGCAGAGACCCAGCCATCACTGGCGCCAGTTTTGCACGTCAAAAGTGATGCTCTGAATGGCACTTGGAAGATTTGGTTCAGCTCTTGCACCCTAACATGGAGAAGTTCAAATGGCACGGCTTCCACCCTTTCTCTTGGCCTCCCGAATCCTGAAACGACCTACCCACCGTGCAAAAGCCCCTCCTTCGGCTCCTCCATCTCGGCTTCTTCAGAGCGGTTCCTCAGCTGCAATCGCGTTCGCCTCGCCCGGAGGACCTCTTGAAGATCTTCAGGACCCGTTTTTCTCCACCCGGGAGGGGAGCTGCGGAGTCCCAGGTCGTCAAGCCCGAGATGAACCACCGGACGCGCGACGGGCTCATGGAGAACCCAACATCGGCACAGACTTGCGTGAAGACTAACATGGACCCCGAAACCACTGGTTGGTATAGAGGAAAACCATCTTCCAGTGGGGCCCATTGTCAGTGTCCATGTTGGTTTTCGGATGTTTTCGGGAGTGTATCCGTGTATCTATATATTAACTTAATATAGTGAATAATCATTCTCGTGAATCGGTTCACGTTCCCAGTATCTAGTGACCATACATGTTGAGAACGTGGAGGCCGGTTTCAGGCCGTCCGCCCATGCCATGGGCCAGCCCGATGGCCAAAGCACGTTCACTTCGAACAGATTCACAACTGAAGCAGTTTTTTCCATGTTTTTTCCTCGGGAGGGAGGGGTTTTTACTTGTACTATAGGGGAGCCTGAGAGGGAAGAGATGAACACCGTGTTTTACTATAGACGGCAGGAGCTGGCCCTTTCGCGCTACGCCAGGAGCTACGGCCGGGTGGCGGATGTGCACATTCCCAATGAGCCGCTCACGCGCTGCCACAAGGGCTATGCCTTTGTGACTTGGACCTGTTGTTGTTCTCCCTCCTTTGTGACAGGCGGATCAGAGAGAGGTCACCCAGTGATTCTCAATCGCTTACGAGTGTGATCCACATATTCATTGTGGTGTCAAACCTCACCTGACTTGAAGGACCTCAAAGTCTACGGCATACCATGATGCTTCCCCCATCATGTTTGAGTATTGTTCATGTTTGCATCGAGTTGTTGTTGACAGTTGATGAAAGAAAGCCATGCGAATTAGCTCTCCAAGGCGCATGCAACGAGAGACACATTGTTCTTGCCAAGATGCTCCTCATTAGGTCAGCGATATGTACCAACATGTACAGTAGAATCAAGAGATGTTCCAGCTATCCTCCATTCAACCAAAATGGAAGTGGAACATAGCCCCGGGAGGAAGACTCTTTTCCTCTACGAAGAGGCTGTGCCATCCACTTCCAGAGGGAGGGTGGACAAACCAAGTAAGAGAGACCAATTCACCCAGCATATAAGATATGCCCTTTTCAGAAAGAAAGACCTCAACACGATCGTGCACCCTGGCCCCAATTAGTGCTTGACTCATGGTGAGTTGGGCATACTGTGTCATTCTCGTGACCGTGACTTGGTTCTTCATTTCCTTGCTCATTGCCTTCGTAGTTGCCTGGTTCCCTGTCTAGCGAATTGTTTGACATGTTGAATCGGTGTCACCTTCCCATCCCACCTTTACCCGCCAGAAAGCCTGTCAAGGGATAGCGTGGGGGCGTCGTGGATCGTCCGCAAGTCCGTGCATCCAAATGGGGTGAGGTTTATGAATTCACCAGGTCCATCCAGGTCCACTTCGTGCGTCCTTCGCCGTGCTTCGAGGTGACGATGACCACTGCGTCAGAAGCACAGGCGAGGTTGGGCGGGGGCCCGTGCACCCGGAGGAAGATCATGTTCAACAGCACCATACGTACCTGGCAGACCAAACCAGGGGAATGTACAAAAACATGCATGTATGTAGGAGATTGGGCCAGCGATATTTATGGGGGAACAAGCGCTCTCAGTGGTGTAGGAATCTGTCTGAACAGCGCGTAGGAGAATTCAGGTGCAGATTTTGTTGCATCCGAACATTTCAACCACAGTAGCTGACCCAAGAGGTGGTTTCCCATGCAACTCTTCGCGCGAACGCAAGGACTGCATCCGTGCGTTGCATGGTGCCGAACTGGGAGGCAGGTGGGGGAGTCAGATACCCAGTGAGGCATACGGTGTATACATACCCTTTGGGCACCCATGAAGTCCAAAGACATTAGGACCTCATGTCCCACTTAAGTCTTTTCGGTTCTTTTCGCGTTTGAGTCACTTCCAAGTGTCCTGAACTTACGCTAGGGCGCTAGGGATATGCTGACTTTCAGGTTGACGCAGCAAGTCCCAGAAGCTGGGGGTTTCCACCTTGGATGGCCTGAGTCCTCGAGCATTGGTCATAGGGCCCATTGAGCACCCACTGAGTTGAAGCAGTTGCACCTCGAAAAAGGACCCCTGGGACGGTCTGGGGAGGTGATCTCCTTCGTCCCACAGCGATTTCTTGGCAAGTTGAAAGTTGAACTTTTTTCGTTCTTTTTTCAGCTTCTGAACGGCTTTTTGAAGTCATTTTTCTCACTATATATACACTGTATATATTATATCTGATTAGAGTATGTTATATTTATAACTGGTGAACAACTCAGATTCAGATGTTTGCGGTTTAAACGCCGAACTTCGCACGTTGCCTTATGGGTGTTCAGCGGCAAACAGATCACCCACCCTACCATAATTCATCATCCAGATTCATGGCACGCAGACGGGAGTTGGATGATGTTCCCACCTTCCCAGATATACTGACTATAGTGCTCAGTGGAGAATTAATTAGGGACTGACTAATCTCCTTTATAAAGGAATGCAGATACCTTGGGATCCAGATGGATCCATCCAGCTACCCTCATTCCTTGCAGCCTCACCAGCCCGTTGAAGCAGCAAGCAGTAATACACCAGCCCGGGGGCACCGGGCGCTTGCCAGGGCAGGGCCTTTTGGTGGAGGTGGCGAAACGCTCCACGGCTTATGCGAAGACTCCGGGGATTTACCTGGGCAAAAGCACCAGGCGAGGCCGTCTTCGGAGATCCGCGATGCGTGTGAGGCAGCTTGGAGGCCCAAACAGCAAGAAGAGGTTGGGAGGTCGGGAGGCTTGTGCAGGTCTTGATGGTTCGAAGGAGGAAGGCCGCAGGAGGAGGACAGTTCCCAGTACACAGCGGGCCTATTTGGCTTCCGAAATTATTCAATGTTGAAGACCTACGTGTGGAATAAAGATGCTCTCACAATGTGGCTGGTAGTTGTGAAGAAGTGATCAGGAGCCGAGGGCATACTTTTGCAGTTCAAGGGTGGAGGAGGAAATGTCGGAAGGTTCCCAGACCACAACTGGCAGGCACAGAGTAGGCACAGCCAAATAACGCGGCATGAAAATCAACTGACTGGTGCTTAGCAGGGAATGAGGGAATGGATCCAAAGGAATCTCTATTGGGGGCTCATTCCCTCATTCTCTACTAAGCACCAGTCAGTCTATGCGTGTTGTCGCCTCTTCACCCCGCTCTGAGCCAGGTGCCTTCCACGCCCCGCCGAGCCGGGTTTGCTGAGAGACGAGGCGGTCTATGGGTTGGCATGCAATCAACATGGCGCGAAATTGTGAGGATTTTCCTGTTGAACCTGACATCTATTGATAGGAGTTTTTGATAGGTTTTGGATGCAAGCGCGAACGGAGCAACGGGAACTATTTCATTGAAATCAATCACCTGTAAAGCGATTGAGAGTGAACCAAGCAGTTTCTGCTAAATCCACATCACACGGCGCCACGTCATGCCCCACCCGGACCTGACAGAAGGCCAGTAGTTTACACATGGCTTCATCAGGTGTTTTGGAGCCTTGCCCTCTAGGAGCCCCGTTCGTAGCGTCCTTGCTCCTAGTAGCGATGCCAGGAGCTCCTAGTAGCTTCTTGTAACTACTAGTAAGGCACTTGTTACTAGAAGCGATGCACTTGTTACTAGTAGCGTCCGATCGCTCCTAGTAGCGATGCCAGGAGCTCCTAGGTGCATCTCCACGTCTCCGCGTCAGGCGGCCCTGGCCGAGCCGCTCTCGGAGCCGGCGGCGGCGGCGCAAGCCTCCTGGAGCTTCGTGCCCGAACCCATGGAGCCAGGAGCACCGGACACCGGACGCCGCGGGGTTCGCTGGGTGTGGGTGTGGAGCCGGGCCGGGTGGGTGGATCCGGAAGAGTGGGCATGTGTGTTTGGGGGTGAGGGACATGAAACCCACTTGCTGCATTGGGTGTGGAAGATGCAAAAGCCATCGACTAAACAACCGTTTCATTTACCGAATTCAGAATCTTTGTCATTGGAATCTGTGGTCGGTTCTGTGGCTGAGAAAAATGCGACAATCACTGGGACAGTGCAGCCTTTGGATGATGATTGTGATTTTGCTTTACACACGTTGACCAAGCCCCAACCATCCCCAGCCCTTTTGGACCCACACGTAGCGGGGTCGGAGGGTGCGGCCGCTTGAAGCCAGGCGGTGAGCCGCTGACGGAAGAGGATCCTGTGCCCTCCCCCTCCCGCAGGCGGGGGTGGAGATGGTGGACAGTTGCACTTTTTGATTTGGGGTTACAATTTTAGAAACCTCGACACAAGAAGACTTAGCAGTAGTTGAAGATCAGCAAAGTGACAGCTATGTTTCTTGCTTTGGCTAGTCCGATGTTTTTCACACTTTTCCCTGTTGAGGTGACATCATTTACGTCCTGACGGGAGTATGTACTATTATTGTCGGAACTAAAACCGAGAGGAACTGCAAAGGGCTACAGTGGCTGACAGTATTCTTTCTTCGATCACCATGGCCTGCCCCCCGCATAGGTGTGAAGCTGGTCCGCCAATGCCGCCGATGCCGGTGAAGATGAAGGAGGTCACCTCTTCCCCCAGGTGCCTTACGACGCAACGACGAGACGATTCAACGGGAAGGAATCCGCCGTGCGCTTGTCCCCCGCGCGGAGTGCTGGATTCCATGCAACAGACCACGTATGTTGCTGAGTCGTGCTAGTTTTGTAATGTTTCGTATAGTTTTGTACGTCGTCGAAACAAGCTTTCGTGTGCATCGGCTTTGCGGTTGTTTGTTACCTTGTTTGTCGCGCCGATGGCGCGCAAAAATGCCATAAATGTTCCGCGATGATTTCATTTGGGAGAACGGTCTACAATCTTCGTATATATATATATACACCTTCATCCGCTGTGGGCTTCTTGAATTTGCTCAAGCTTGTTCACTAGCCTTAGGCTGCACAAATCTCGTGTAAGTCTATAACGTTTGCTTGTAGAAAGGCGTGTGGAGGAGGTACCCTGTGGCAACTTGCAGGGTTAGAGCTTCGACGAGCATTGTTTCCTGCTTGTTCAGATCACAGACCCACCACAAAAATCTCCTGTGGCCACTGGCCACTGCATAGTAAGAGCCGTGTTTCAGCTTATGGCACCGGCGGCCTCCGAAACCTTCCTTTGGCCTCTCCCGTTCCGCGAGGTCACGGATCAGCCAACTCGAAGCAGCGAACGTCCGAGCTGCAGCGCAGCAAACCGCCGACTCGCTGCTGTTGCAGTTCCAGCGGCAAGGTGAGTTCCGCGGCGTGGTGTCCGCCGGTACCGGCACTGGGGGGGAGAGATGGGGAGAGTGGGCGACGCCGGTACCCATATCTCCACCTGGAATGACCGTTGGAGAAAGAGTATGAAGGAGCAAACATGCTACCGTTGAATACAGTTGACCTAGTTGTTGACCTCCAGGTGTTACTGAAGCAATACCCCGCAGGGGGTGTTTTACTGCTCTGAAGTCTCCAGTCAAAAGTCAGAGGCAACAGAAACATGCAGCAAGGATTTTGACATGTGTATTAGCTTTGAGACATAGTTACCCTGGAGCTTGCCATGGATTGAGCATTAAAGTATATTAAAGTATTTTCTGAAACACATGAATATATGATGAATTGCTGAAATACGGAATGCAAAAACACAATTTAGAGAATAAAACAGAAGTATGACAATAATGTCACTAAATGGAAAAAGGGTCCCCTCAAGGAACATTTCAATCGATATGCCCAAGCCACCCTTTAATTCCAATGCATGGGAATTTATTGACATTTTAAAAACCTTTGAACAATCAATGATCCATTCCCTCCCGATCCTGCCGGGCTGATCATTGTGCAGGCTTCGCAGATCCGCACAATGCGGCGCTGGGCTTAAGTCACATGGAAGAGAACCGCACCACATGGTGCAGTGAATGAGAGACCCACCCACTACCCACAAATCAACGACTCTGACGGCGAAACCTCTTGAGCCCTTGACGGCGAAACCTCGAATTTTCTCGAGGACGCCGATGCCAAACGCCCCGAGGCATCTCAGTGCCTCCAAAGTGCCTTGGAGCTCTTGAGCCCTCACCGCAAGCCGACCAAGGCGGCCGGGACGGCGCCGTGACACGCCGTGACACGCCGTGACACGCCGTGACGGCGCCACTGGTGGACCATGGAACCGCGGCGGGTGACCAGCCGGGCGCGCCACTGGTGGACCCAAAGGCTGGCCAAGGGGTTTGACCCGACCTTGGCAAAGCCCATGGACTCGACCTTTTTGATCAGAATGTTTGAATTTGTTGGGAGTCCCCCAAAATGGGGCTTTTTGAGGCGCAGCTTTTTCACCCACTCATCACCTCTCATCACCACGCGGCCGAGGACCCCTTCGGTGCTTTGAAGGACGACTTCCCACAACGGGGCGTTCAGGTGCCAATTCCCGACGCCGCGTGGGTTGCGCCGCCGTGGCCGGGGGCGTTAGTGGCGCGGCGCAACGCGCGGCTCCGGGGCATGAGTTGCGGTGACTTCGAACCGTAGTACGTTGGTTTTTGGGTTCAACCCGACAGGGAGAGACAGCGTCCCCTTCAGCAGGTACCGGTGATAAGTGGGTGGTATGTTTTCGTGATACAGGGACCACTTCCAAGATCCATCTCCTGGAAGTGCAGAGCGACGGATTTTTTTTTGCGTGTCCTGTTCTTCTGGATTTCTGGGGGGAGTTTCTGTAACTGTAGATTGTGACGTGCGGAGGGCGATCAGCCCAGAGGCGGCTGGCTGAAGAGGGCGTATGGTGTTTCAGCATCCCATGGCGATGGTCCACATTGACGGAGAGGGTATTTTGATGGTATTGCGAAGCCCTAGGCAATGGATGTTGGTCTACTTATTGGGGGTACCCTATTTTGACCCATGCCCATATACGAATTCAACCTCAGACTCCTATGGTTCCTTCGCATGGCCGGTGCACATCCCGCACCGGGCGTTGGGACCACGACCACGAAGCCCACGACTCGCGAGGCGTTGGTGGCACCAGAGGAATTCAAAAACCCTTCCACCTTCCTGCAGGATTCTCAGTGGTTGGAGGCAGTTGTGGCTAGCAGTTGAAGCCCGAAGATGGATACGGTTGCGGGCTTACAGGTAACTAAAATTATACTAGTTTTAGCTACAGGCCATGTAGTCTTTTGTTTGTTGGGTGTCCGTCCTTATTTCCTTGAAGACACATGAGCACTAGAATCACTAGAAGAGCCAATCCAGAACTGAGCTTGTATGCAGTGCATATACTTTAAAGTTCACACTCCGACATCCCATTGAAGTCGGAAAGAGGGCAGTGTGGTCTTGATCCGCGACTGTGCCTTGATGACCTGAAGGTGTTACAGCTCAGACTTGGTGAGATGCACATGGAGCAGTAGCTCCCAAAAATAATTCTGCACACATAAGCATGCTCCATAAGAAAGAAGCAATGATTCCGCCATCCGATGGCAACAAAGACATAGATGGCATAGACCTCATTGGCATTGTATGTGCTTCTGAGTGTTGCGCTTGCATCCCAACAGGAGAGCAAAAACCCCTGCGATGTTTAAAACCATGTCCAAACAGTGGTCGCCCAAAAACACGTCGTAAAAACACCATCGCACACGTGTTACTTATACCGTTCCGACCGGAACTTCCCGGTTCGTCGCCGCCGTTCCGACCGGTTCGGTCGCGGTGCGAGGCGAGTCTACGGTGATCCCGCCGTGAAGAGCGGCCACCAGCGGCCTGAGAGCATGCAGGACCGACGCTCCTTTCTCGCGCGTCGGACGCCCGTGCCAACGCCAAAGGGAGAAAGCATCCGGGTGAGAAAGGGGGGTTCGTGGGGAAGATGAAGTGCGTCTCAGGGCGGACTGAGGATGTTTTCACCAAAAAGGAGGGTGATATCGATGTTGTTTCTCAAGGGCTGGTGCATGGCATGTATGGCTGGACAGGCGAACCCATGGGAACAGATTTTTTACCTACCACCAGTAGCGGCGGGTAGACGTTTGACGGAGATGTAGTCGCAACCACCGATGGCCATCCGCAGAAAATGTTCAGCTAGAAGCTTTGCGAAGCCCTCGTCACTCAGCACAGATATTTGCAACACTATTTGCAACATGTGTTCCGGCTAGACTTTTGCCTGAGCGATGATGTATGCATGTATGCTTCCTGGCGAATGTAGCGCCACGGCCAGGTCGGATCGGTTGTATTTAAAGACCGGTCCTTAAGCTTCCAATGTTGGTGATGCTTGGATGGTTTTCAAACGAGGTGGATGGTGGGCAGCTTAACTTAGGTGGCAAACACCTTGGTCAAGGACCACCTTGACCAGACCTAGCTTCAGACCACTGGAAGGATGGTACAACCGGTCAGTCGGACTGCAGGGGTTTGTGATCCTCAGCACTCGTGTGACCCACCTTGGAGCGCCATGGCTGGAGATCGGCGACCCAGTGCTGCGCTGGGCAGATGACCAGATGCGGCACTGGAGGTGGATGCAGTTCTTTTTTCTCCATGGCTTTGGTCAATCCAGACCGCCGAGAATTAAACCTGGAACATAGTAGAACCTTTCAACCACTGGTTTGTAGAGACATGTTGTTTTCCAGGGCCTCCGTCTTCGCGGAAATGTCATATCGTAGTGATGCTTGGCTATGGCAACACCAGTGACATTGAAAGGCCTTTCAGCTATTAACTATCAAGGCTGAAATGAACATCTCCGACTAAGCGCAGTCATATTGCATGGACACGTTAGTAGCTGGGAGTGTAGATAGAAAAGGTCAACCACGGCCAGCCCCTGTCAAAGACGCATTCGCCACAGGAGAAGGGAGAGCGTGCTGCACGTCAATTGCCTTTTGAGGCCTAAGAACCCTCAAGCTTAGGATTTCTCTTCCTTCTCCTGTTTGCTGGAAGTTGAAGGTTTTCAATCCAAGAGGGACACAGCAGATTTGCTGTTAACTGCGCTGTCACAACTGCAAACCAACAGTGCTATCACCACGTTAGCGCAATGGTCAGTTTTCTGCTCTGAAAAGGGAGCTTCGGGGGTCCATCATTCTGTCCAGACCCCGTGGCAATCAACCTGGCAACATGAGCCCTCTGTTTGCGTCGTCGATCCACCTGGGTCGAAGATGAACCTGATCCACCAGGTGATCTTCAACGCGGCCGCCATGTTGCGTGGTGCTCTGCGCCACTGGTGCTCTCCGTTGCGCTCAGCGCTTGGTCGCTGTCGGCCTTCTCCTTCACTGGTGAGGCAAAGGACGATGGGCGGCGGGGCAGGCGTTCGGCTTGTTCATTGGGAGTTCCGTGCAGGATGGCAGGTAGCAAGCTCTTGGTCATAGTCATCGTAGAAACCTCATAAAACCTCTTAGTGACAGTGATAGTTTCGTTTTTTGGGTTCTCACCATCCACTTCCACCAAGCTGTCCAAGCAACTGCTGGACACACAGCACCAGTCTGGGCGTGTCACTCTGCCCGCTGTAACGGAAGAAGGATCGTCAGCTGGTGAATAGCAGGTGCTGTATGGTCCTTTATTTTTTTGGTGGTTCGCCTACCTCAGGAAGAGCAGTGAACCACAGAAGCTCGCCGCCGTTTGATATGTTCTATCCCATTCCCCTGAACATCTAAGTGACTGCTGAAACCTACCCCTCCAGCTTGGTGTGAATTTGGCTGAGGAGGGTGTTTAAACCTCTAGAGATCTCTAATGGATCTCTAATAGACTCTACAAACTCCTTCAAACCTCGGGAAGTCTGAAGCATCCTGTCCCGTCCGTCCGAAGACGGCGCCCTGCCGCTCCCTCTCCCCGCGGCTGACCTCTCTGGCGGCTGGCCGCTCCGAGCGGCCGGCGGTGCGGACGCTCGCCGGAGCGGACCGGGCCGCGCGGCGCTGGGTCTCAGGTCACCTCCAAACAGAGAACCGCCATGTGGGGCCTTTGGGTCGGATACAGAAGGAGCATATATAAGGAGCTTCACAGGAGCCCATGTGAGGTTCAAACCAACCACAGTAGCGACAAAAGAAGACACACCGCCTGCGACCAAAGCTGGTCACAGCGGAGGAATGCGGAGGACTTCAGGAGTGATCACAATGTGTGCGCTTCTTTTTGTTCTTTGGTCGCACGTGAATCAGTTCTCCACCTTTTGCTATCCTTTTTCCTCTAAAGCTGCACGTTTTTGCATATATCAGTTTCGCCATGTTTCACTGGTTGCCGCCTTGGCCTTTGTACTTGCACCTGCTGTCCAGTTCCACACCACGTGTTTCCTTTGTTCGACCCCACGACGCGGACCGAGGCTGGGCCACGACGGCTCCGATGAGGCGGTGGCCTTCCTGGAGCGGTTGGAGGAGAGTCGGGGAGTGGAGGCGGTGGGCTCCGTTCTCCAAGGAATGAAGCTGATATATTGTATATATTTATCCTTTTGTTTTGGGGAGGAGGGAGTCAGGTTTCAATAGGTTTCATATTGGCCATATTGTGGGTTTCTTCATGGTTCTTCGATGTGTCATTCCCAGTGTCTTGGGCTTGAATGTCTAGAATCATGCATACCCAATAATTGGGGAAGTATGACTTCTTTCCCAGAGACCTCTTTGCCTCTCCTCAGGAGCTCTTCGGATCCTTGGATCTCTTAAGCCCCAAGGGCGTGCCGAGCGAGGAGGCTCCTCATGTCCGGCACGCGCTCCGCGGTTTTTTCTTCGCGTTCGGAACACCTGAGCTGCGCGGCGTCTCTTGTGTCTCCGGACGTAGGGAATGAGGGACACCCCTGTCAATGCCCCAGGATCCAGCCACCCTTATTCTTTAAGCACCTGTCAGTGTGGGAAGGTCTCGTTGGTGATCAAGTGATACCCTGCACCACTGCCTAAGCAAGCTGCACTGAAATGGAGCTTGATCTGAACATCTTAGTGGATTCTTTCTGAGGCTGGGTGGGGGGCATTCCGCAAAATGAAGGAAGTCATAGAGGTTCATGTGGGGTGACGCCTTTCAAGCCTAGGGGTTTCGCGCATGCAGTGACAAAGTCGTAACACATGCAAAGCCTCAAACACACGTAAAACACCCCCAGCCCACCTGCAAAATAGCACCACCAGATGTTCTGTGCTGCGTGCTTTGCTCGTGCCGAAAGGGTGGCGCTCCCGTCCCCGTTTGGGCGCTGCTGCCGGGCCGCGGCGGCGCCGAGGCGGTGCCGCTGGGGCGTTGGGCGCTGCAGCCGCCCAGCATCGGCCGCAGCAACGAATGGGCGACTTGGATCCAGGGACCTGCAGGTGTGCAGTGAAGAGGACAAGACGACTCGGATTGGTGTATTTCCCGCGGTTGATCGGGGCTTCACTTGAGATGAACTATTTTAATGATGTCTTATTTGGTGGTTGTTACCTTGTGTTTGCTTCTCCCTGTGTAGGTGGATGGGAGTTTCTTTGCAGGTGCCAATTTGAGAGAGCTAATATTACTTACAATTATTGTCATTCACTTTCATTAACTATTTGTGATGTTGGTTTCATGAAGCCCGCAAAAGAAGTGCACGACTGAGAAATGGGGTGTATGAGCAGAAAAAGCACACCGCAAGAGGAGCACCTTCAGTTGGATCTCCCCCTCAGCAGCTGGCGAAGCGCCCAGGACACGTGGGACTATTTACAAGCGCTCCTGGGCGAGAGGCGCCCATGGCCCAGCGAGCGTCCGCGCGAGGAACGAGCAGTGCCATGGGGGGTTCGAGTTCTTGAGAGGATCATGTAGCGCTGCAAGGGGGTGACTGTTGGGCCTTTGGAAGATTTTGGAAGCTTCACACAACCACGTCAGATCTCCTGAAGTTTCTGGTGCAAGTTTCAATTCCCCGAGTGGGTTCACCACAGAGTGACAGCGCAGGACGGGATTTGGGTAATTCGGGTTCTGGGTTTTGCCAGGTGGTGGGGCGCTTACGCTTGGGAGTACTGGCGCTTCCTATGTCATCCACGCAGCCCTGCAGCTTCTTCTAGCCTCCGAGCAGTGCAGGACCCCTCGGATTCCCGACAAGGCATTTATTGCTTTGGCCCTTGCATGTCTTGGGAATTCGTTTCTCAACACAGCGATGCTCCTTGATCAACTCAGAGGCTGATGGTTTGAACATGTTTGAACCTCCATTGAAGACCTCGTATGTCTACGGCATCGGCCCCTTCAGGAGGCTGCCGTGGCATCGGGCTGGTGGCGACAGCCAGAGCACCGCAGAACGATCACAGGACAGCTGTTGGCGTGAGATCCGCGAAATCCCGGTGGGGTGGCAGGAGGGCGAAGGTGAAGTGCTTGGATGGGCTGAAGCCTGCTATTGCCCACAAAGGACACATCTGAAGCGATGTCCAAATACAAATACGACATGTCTCTCTCAAGTTTGAATGATTTGTGCCACTGATTGGCCATTCCAGTACTTACTTACGCATCAGTGCGGAACAGCAATTTGATGGCAAAGCTCCCCAGGGATTTCGTTACAGGAGCGGGAAGACTGGACAAAAAACGTGGTTTTGGGGTGGTCTTTTTTGAAGCACAGCCCATTCCAAAGTAGCTAGCAGCCAAGGTAAGAATTCTTAAGAACACTTGGCACATATGCGATAGGTGGTTCAATCCGTCGCTAGCCGCTAGGCATGCTGAAGACTCATGGCTTTTTGGTCTTGGACAACTTCCTACCGGCCAGCAGCTTGGATTTTGGATACCGTGTCACCTCCATTCAGGACTGGGGGCTGGTCATGTGAGTGGTCATGTGCAATCACCATTTGTTTAAAATATGTTTACATGTTGTTTTGTGCGTGTTTTATTACGTTTATTGCTATATTTGCCTTCTAAATTTTCTCTGGTCATGTGTGGTGAGACTTGGGTTTCTCCTTCCCACTTGATGTTGCAAAACTGTAATCAGTAATCGTTTCTTGTTCCTTCTCTTTCCCACTGCCTTTCTCAACAGGAAAACCGTTTCCAACCCTCCCCGCTTCTCTCCGCGTGTTGCACAGATCTGCAGAAAACGCGGTTTCCACGCGGTTTCCACGCGGTAGATCGGGCGCTTCAGGCCTGGGTCCGGTCACGGCTCGGGTCCAGGCCTGGCGGAGCAGCTGTGCAGCGTGGCCTCCAGGGCCCTGCAGCAGAAGCAGTTCGGTCAAGGGAAGCTTAGCACTGGCGCCGCTTGGAAGTCGCATTGCTATGAGCATATAGCTGGGGTTGAGAAAAGGGGAGAGGAGTTGAAGGTGTATACAATGTAGAATGGGTGTGGACTCCTATGTGAGCATGCGGCTGTTCCTACAGCTGATGTCTTCGGTGGTGCTTTGCTCAGGCCAGCTTTGCGCGTGGTGATGCAGTCCTTTGGGTCAACACCCGTGATCCGGCCGCGGAAGCGCTGGAGAACATGAGGCCAGAGGAGCTCCGTTGGCAAGCAGAGGAGCGAAGTCGAAGGAAGACCAGAATTGAATGGACCGGATTCTTCCACTTTGAAGCCAGTGTTCGAAAGAAGATCTGAAGGAGAAGGTTGTGGAATATCAGGAGTTCATTGATGTGGCTGCCCACCCTAATTGATGCCAAAGTTCCAGTCGTGCATCAGCCTTGCACCTTTCAATCTCCTCGAGGTGACAGCCTGCAGGTGATTTTTTGAGGAGCAGGCCTGAATCAACTGTAATAATAACATGTATATAATAACTGATGTTCTTCACAACCCCTACTGACAAACAGCCGCCGAATTTGTCAAACAGCCGCATTGCTTCTCAGCCCAGGAAGGCCAGTCCTCGGCCTCCATCCCCGAACTGAAAGAGGCCTGCGGGCGGGTTTACAGAAGGCGACGCGTGTTTCCTTTTTTTGGACGGCGCTGGCCTGTAGGGGCCAGCACTTGCCTCCAAAGTCTCGTGCAAAGTCTGCAAGTCTCGGAGACTTGGAGGGGTTGACCAAGTGTTTACAAGGTAAACCTGAAAGCAACGATGTGAGGGGTATAACATCGTGAAGCTTGGATCTTTGGGGTGTTGGAGGACATGTGAAGGTTAATTATATATTTCCGGGTTGTCAATTCCCTACCCTGAAGTTCTGGAGAATCCTCCCAGTCGTCCAGCCGTTTTGTATTGTTCAGGTGGGTTTGGAAGACCGAACATCCAAAAGCAAACTCGCAAGAGGATCACAACTGACTGGAAGGACCTGGAGTCTTGAGAATGGATGGATGGTTCAGCACTGAGGATCACTTCACTACTGCCCTTGGAACCCTCCAGTCAAAGACCCCCCCTGCATTCCCCTATTCGGCCCGATCCGAGGTCCTCGAGCAGATTGATACCCTGGTGGCCGAGATCTTAGCGCCAGAGCTGCTTGACGGCGCTTCACGCTTCGACCGAAACCAAAACTACCGGAACCAACGACCGGTGGCCTCGGAAATCCGACTCGCCGGTCGGTCATGGGCCGGAACCAGGTTTGCTGGAACCTGGTCATGCATGTTCCATGTTCCTTCGAAGAATGTGGGTGAAACACGGTAGGACCTTGGAATGCTTGGTGGATGTGGGTGGTATGTGGCGATCCTCTCTATGGACGACAGCAATGCATAATACAAGTTCGTGTGGTTGATGATGATTGCAGAGATGGGAGTGATTTGCTGTGCCTGACGCCCGCCGTGAGCCTGCTATCACCTAAGCCTTAGAGTCATCTTCGGTTTCGAAACCTGCAGAATCCTGCGCGGATGGCCATCCGCTTCGCATCCGGCGCAACACGAGTCGCGACATCTTCGCCTTGAAGGCGCTCCGGGCGCCGCGGGGTCCGCGGGAGGGAGCTTCGCCGCTGCGCTCAGGTTCCCAGAGCGCATGGGCTGCATCCGCACCCGGAGCCATGCGATGTTCACCTGCTACCCCGGAGCCCGCGAGGCCGCGGAGCTGGTGGACGCTCAGGGTGAGGCCGCGGAGAGGGGGGAGCGGAGGATGGGGGTCCATGTGGAGCCAAACGAAACATGGAGAGGAATAAGGCGTGGTATGAGAGTAACAAGGACGCTACTAAAGGTGGAGGCCATCACAAGTAGGTTGGAGGCCATCGCTACCAGGAACAAGAAGCTACGAGCAACAAAAGAAACTAGGTGGATTTAAGTGGTGACTTTTCAAAGGCCATGGAAAGCGGGAGACCTCTCTGGCCGGCCAACTTGACCACTTGAAGGCACCGTTGGACTTGATACGGCAGTGAGAGTCAGTTGATGAAGCAACTCTTCCACGATGTTCCACAGGACATTTGATAGTCAGTGAGAGTCAGTTGCTGCATAGTGATACCATGTCAAGAACCCAAGTCAATATATCAATTCGGACGCATCTTGACCCGCCTTAGCGCGACCAAAGCCTTCACCACCACGTGGCGCCGGCATACGCTGCGCTCCAGTCCTGGGCTGGGCCTTGTGCGAGCAGCTCTGCACGGGGATACCTCCGACACCTGGACAACGAGCGCGCCAAAGGTGCGGAGAGACTCAGAGGAAGTGACGCGCTGAGCTCACTGGAGACAGGCTCTACCAGTATCAGGCCATTCTAGTTCCCTTTAGTGTTCCCGCTGCTAGTGTTCCCTCTAAATTAGGAGGTAACTGTACCATCATTGCAGGACAGAATTGAAACTGCATGTGTTAGTTTGAATAGACAGTGCTAATTAGGTGGTGGCCAGCGCTTACGTTTGTGAGTTGGGAGTCTAGCATGGAGCAGACGGGCCCTACGACTCCAAGGAGTTCAACATTCTTCCAAGATCGATTCCCAGTCACTACGCGCTGTACTGTACCAGAAGAGCCTCCGTAGTCAGAAGATGCACTAGGTCGCTATAAAAAGCTATAGAGCATTCATTAAATGATCCGAACTCCAGTTGCTTTACCCAGGCGATCCGGCCGTGACGTGGCCATCCGGCCGTCGCCGTTGGCCTCCCGCCGGAGGCCATTGCGGGCGAATCCTCACGACGATCCTCTACTTGAATCCGGACTGGCAACCCAGCGATGGCGGCGGCATCCGGCTCTTCGAGGCGCCTCCGAGGGTAGCAAGCTTTCGCTGATAGCAAGCTATAAATATACCATTAAGTTATTCTACAAAAGTAAAGTGACTGATAAAGAATATATATATATATATGTATATTACATTTTTATTTTTGGGTATTGTGTTTTATTATGAACCCTAGCTATATAAGATCGTTCTTGCCTGTTGTTCTTTGTTCTAGAAGCGATGGCCTCCAACCTACTAGCGATGGCCTCCAACCAAATGGTTTTTCAGCTGGAAGGACTTCCAGAGTTTCAGGCGTTGCAGGTTGATGTGTCGTACATTCATGTCCATCTCGCCCAAAACCTCCCTTTCGCTCGTGGTGGAAAAAAGAAGCAGCATTCCTTGCTTGCTGCCTACCGGACTTTTGCTGCCCGCAGTGTCCAGTCACCTGCGCCCCTGCTCAGTCACTCACGCAGGTGAAGCCACCTTTGCAGGTGCGCGCAGAGCTGCTGCCACACGCGAATCGCTTGCTGTGCTTCTGGGCCGATGAGATTCCACATGAGGTGCTGCCACCGAAACGAGGTGCGAAAAACCAGAACCGGGAGTTGTGCTGGGAGTGGTGTCAGGTTTCAGTGAGTGGCATACACATGGCGGACCAGTAGATTGTGAATTCCATAATGTGGGTTTGATGGAATTCCCGGCCCCAGGCCTTTCTGTTCACTGCAACACTGTATCACATCCAATTTCTTCTTACAAACAGCTTGCGATGCAACAAAACAAGACCGAGCATGCTCCGCGCCCCCGATCCGCTCCTGCTCCATCCTGCTCCCCAGATCGTTTCGCGTGCACTTTCTGGTACTTGGATCGTGACGCCGACCCGCCACTGCACCGCATCAGTCCGGTGGTGTCGGCAGGCACCGGAGGTGTCGACCCGCATTCGGGCGGGCCATGGTGATCATGGTGCATGAGTTGGGCGGATGAAGGGGGGACGGAAGCCGATTTGTGGGTGCGCAGTCTGTAGTTGAGCATCTAAGATCCAGTTTAGGCGTGTAGGCGTAGGGGTGGAGTCCACACTCCAGGGAGGTATTATAATATATATTAAACAAATATATATATATATATGCATCACATTTGATCATATTTGCGGTTCGCCATGTCTACTCCGGCAATCATAGTTGTTGGGTGGCAAGTGGCACATTGGCCCGGGACAGCTAAACCCTAAGGCCCTTTCCGTGTCCTTCTCAGGTTGTGCTGATCTGGGGTGGTAAGAACTACACAGCAGATACCAGGTACCAGCTGCTTCCCTGCAAGGGTTTGAGGCGGCTAATTAGAAGCTTCAAGTCGGGTTTGTTGGGATGATTTGAATGATGAGTGGGAGTCTATCTCAAACATATTTACACATGCTTAAACTGCACAAACTTGCTTCCCATGGTGATTCCGAGATCTTCACCTCGACCATCTGTCCGGACCTCGACCGCCAACCCAGGTCCTCGGTGCCCTTTGAGAAGGCGCCCAATGCTTTGGCGGCCAAGGCCGCAGGCGCTGCCTTCCTCGACTAGCGCGGCCGCTGCCGCTCGCGCGGCTGCGCCTTCGGCCTTCCGTGCCCGTGCGGCGCCGGTGCGGCGCGGAAGGCTCCTCGGCGTGCAAGCAGCGGAGAGCTTCGAAAAAGACGGGGTTGGGGTTGGGACACCAAACAGGCCACAAGAAACAGAGAAGTCCAGGTTTGGATGGAGAGTTGTGGATGTTTACCTCATGCTTGCTGGAGTTTGAAGGTTGTAGTGTTTGACCCACACCCTTCAGGATCGGGACATTGAACATGTTGCTCACGTGTTGCTCGTGGGCTTCAGATGGTTCAAGACTTCAAAGTCCTACAATGCACCAAGCCCTGCTGCAACACCGGCCCCCCGCCCTAAATTGAATCATCATCGCATTGGTGCCGGATGAGCTTTTATGGGGGTTGGAGAGGGATGCCCAGGCGTCCATGGACAGCATTGGACCCTCACGACAGGTCCTGAAACTGACCATATCGACCTACCCTGGGTCCTAGTTGTGCTGCCGCCTTGGGTTTTTAAATAAAGATGATGATGACTCCCAAAACCTGATTATTCAAAACCTGATGAGTTTAAGGAGGATGACTCCCAGTGATGTTATTTGGAGGGGGGGCAGGGCGGGACAAGAAATCACATAATTCGATGTCAGGATCCATAATATTTGAATCGTCAGGTTTTGAATATTCAGCGGTTGCACATCAGTATGGACACCTTTTCTACAATACAAAAAAACATGTTTTTTTCTAAATATGTTTGTTGTAACCCCAGTGGCGCCCCTAGTAAGAACACCCAAGCCGCTGCAAGCCAACTTGGCACCACCCCATGTGGCTGCCCCCTCTCTAGGTGGCCTGGACTCTCCCCACGACGGATCTGTCGCCGCGATCTTACACTGTGAAAAACCAAGAGCCCTGGAGCTGACCTGGACTTCGAGTTGATCGTTGCTTCGAGTTGGTGTCATCTATTCAAACCAATGCACCAAGTGCCCTCGTAACTCGCTTGATATAACCGTCCTTGACTCAACTGCAACTGCAAGCGTCCCCAAGCCCGGCCCGAGCCCGAACCTTCGCGACAGGATGGCAACTGGCGGTGTGAGAGCTGTGGTGGCTTGGCGGTTGCAGTGGGACCGGTGGGGCGGTGGGAGCGAGACGAGTGCGCGGCTGTGATGGGATGGCTGTTTGATTCATGTTGCATCATGACCCATGGTGTCCTGTGATCATCTTATTGTATTTAGAGGGTGAAGACCAACGAGCACACACACATCAATAAATTAGGCGGTTTGACTATGGCAAGCGGGGGGTAACAGTATCAGTAGCAAGGGTAGTTTTTGCTTTTTTTGGGGGGCCATACCGTCAATGCCGTCTCTTTCATTGCCCAGAAGACCCCAGAAAGGATCCACACCCAAAAAGTTGGTCAAGGAGGGTCACTTCATAAAGCCTCCCATGTTGAAAGATGTGCACCTTGGGCGCCTTGGGCCTGGCTATTTTGATATGATTGATATACACACCTCTTGGGCGCGGCTCTGTGATGCTGGGTTTGGCCCATTGATAAGGTCGGTGAGTGATATCGTGAAGGTCGGTTTGCACATTTATGCTCATCTATACCAACTATTTTTGCAGGTGCACAATTCACATCTCAATAGTCAAGGCAAGGAGGATAAGAAGAGCTGTTTGATACGTCATATGAGCCCCGAGAAACCTGAACTCGAGCCATCAAGTTTGACCAGCTAACTGCACACTTACCGGTTTTAAATCGTTTTAATGATCTTAGTTTTACCATTTTACATGGTTTCGTTGGGACGAGTTCTCTGCTGAAGACCCAGGCCTTTGAGAGACCACCTATACCATGCATGTTTGCTGCAGGTCCCGTTCGGACGGACCCGAACCGGGCTGACCGGTGCCACCCGTTGAGAGCCGAGGTAATGTGAATTTCCCTCGGAGGCCCAGGTGCAACAAGTGTCCGGACACACAGATCCGTCATGCGGACGAGCTCGTGTCACGGGAGAAATAGAGCCACCTGGCGGCCGAGCTCGTGCCTCATCTGGGTTTCAGTGCTGTTCATGAAAGAACGATCTCACCTTTGAGGCCCTAGCTTTAGTCTGAGCGCCTGGCTCCAGGCACCACTCATCAGAGCAGGGCAGGTAGCTGGGTGTGATGACTGCAGAGAGCTGGAGCCACTGCCAGAACTCAATGAAAAGCCAGGAAAAAATGGAAAAAAAAACAAACACATGTCTTCCAGAACTTTCAAGGAACCGATGCGCCAACGCGCACTCCTCAGCTTGTTCAGAACAATCCGATCTTGTTTGGACTGTTGGACCGGGCCTGGTCCTCTGCACCAGTTGAAATCAATAATGAAGGGGGCCATCGCATGTCCAAAAACTAGCTTTGCGTCAGATGGTTTAAGTTGATAAATCAGTCCAAAATAATCCAAATTAGATAGCAGCAAGAACATATTCTGGGCCTCCTGAAGTATTCAGAGGACCTAGCTATCCAGGATTGAAGATCCTTGACAGTTGCTTCTTGATTCTGAGGGCAGCGACGTTTGGTTTCAAGTCTCATTCTGACCTCTCCCAAACTTCGAGTGTACTCCACGCCATTTGACTGAGCTGTCCTCACTGCTTTGTTTTTTGTTTTCCACACTGACGGTCACGGGATTGCACACGCAGGAAAGAGAGAGAGAGAGAGAGCGGACCATGTGCTTTTTCATGTGTGTGTTTGTGTTTGAGCTGCAGTCCATAGTGTGGTGGTCTTCGATGTCCAATGATTGTATAGACCATAGAAATCAGTTGCACGGAATCTGTAGGGTGTGTTCAAGACACTAAGCAGCCTGTGGCATTCCTCCCAAACATGTGAGAGCGAGTCCTTTGAAGCCAGTGAGGGCGAGGGAGAATCCAAAAGAAGGCGAGGGGGCTAGCTTCTTGGTGGCTTAAAGATGACTATAACTAGGACACCTGATAAATGCAAAACGATGCACCTTAGAGGGTTTGCTTGGGAATTGTTTTAGCCTTTAGATATGAGATGATATGACCTTCGGTTCCATCCGAGGCCAAGTGCTTCGCGGCCCCTCGGGCGACGCGGTGGTGCTGCAGTACGCAGCTCGGGTCTACGCGCCTCGGCGGCTCGGGGGTCGATGTGCTGGGCCAGGCACGTGTGTGTAGACAGAGCAGTTTGGGGTCATTTTCTGAGATTGGTTGATAGTATTTGATAGTGGTAACTGACGAATCATGATAATTGGTAGCTTTTGAAGGAGAGATGAGGACGTTTTATCTCAGCTCTTTGTGGTTTGGTGTAATTGTTTGATTTGTTCGCGGAGTGGCCCAAGATGAGAGTGGAATTGCCGAAGATTGCTGGGGGTAGGTAGGTGGAGGTCAGACAACTCACAGGAAACTGGAAGAGAAAGAGAACTTCCACTCCAAGTGAATCAGGCGGCGCAGAAATACCATTTGGACCAGGTTTTGGAGTTAAGATCCATCATCATGAGACTTTTTGAGACTAGTTGAGACTAAATGATGGGCCTTGAGGGACCTTGACGGACCTTCACCTTGTCACAGACCTAGCCCAACTCAAAGATCTCCAAGGATACCAGCAGCATAGTATTTTTCATGATCAACACCAAACCCATCATAAGGTTCCTAAAGGCCATCACGGCTCCAGCACTGGGAGATCCCGTCCGCTGCTCGCAGCTCCGTAGTTGCTTGACAACTACGGATGGGGAGAGGATGTGGACGATCACATCTTGACACATATAACGCCAATATGGATGGTATTCAAATAGGGAGACCTCCCAAAGACCCTCTGGAAGAAGCAAAATCCATTGGTTGTGTGTCTTTTCCTCATCCTTTGAGACCTCGCCGGACCTCAGGAGATGCTCAAAGGCCCGGACTTGGGGCACACAGACGGTGAGAACACAGGGGGGGCCACAAAAGCGTTTAGATTCCAATGTCAAGATGCCCGCATTGTTCAATGGTGGAAGCTGAACAGCACCCTCTTGTTTTTTACAGGCCTATGGTCCACTTCCGCGAGTGTTCGAGGGAGGATATGTGGGATGAACATGTGACAGTGGACACGTTAATTAAGCTAGCTGTTCAATGGATGTTCAACGGAAGAAGCACGCATGGGTTTCCTTTCGAACGCCCATGGAAAATGACACCGGCCCTGTTGAAACGACTTTAGTTCAGCACGAGTGCAGGAAATTGCAGACAAGTAAATGATATATTATACATTATGATAGGAGGCCAGGAAGCCATTGGCCCTTCTTTAGAGAGGAGCAGGCATTTGCATTTGCTTTTTTGAATTGCTGGCACTTCTACGGCAAAACAGTTTTCGGACACTTGTGGCAGCGGCTAGTCCTCGGCATTCCATCCGATTCCAGGACACCCTAATCGAAGTGCCTATTGACCACATCCTGCGTCCATCTTTTTGGGCAGCGATTTCTTTTGCTTCGATGTTCCCAGCGTGCCGCTGTCACCACCTTTGATGATCCCAGACCAGCCCACTGCCCACAGGATCACGTGTCTTGGTAGGGGTTGTGCCACAGGCCATGCTTTTTTGGAGACGGTCGAAATGTATTCTGTGCATGTCTCCCTCCAAAGTTGTTTCCAAGAACCCCGCACATCAAAACCACGACTTGTGGCTTCAGAAGCTAGGAAGAGTATAGATTTTGACACCCTGCCGGAGAATGCCGCCTCCCCATGACCCTTTCAAACGGATGTTTCGTCCCAAATAGCCCAGGCAAGAGCTGAGGCCGTTCGCGTCACACATGAGTGACGGGTGTCATGGGATGTGCGAGATTTCTCTCGGCCTAGAACGAGCGCGAGAGAGTGTTGGGGATGGCCTCCAACCTACTAGCGATGGCCACCACCCCAGAAGATGCGATTCACATTGGTTCCGTGGGTCCTGTCCTTCCCTGTTGCTTTGGAGTCTTTCTGTGGCTATAGAGGCTTTGAACGCCCACCATCTACAGTGGGGTGAAGACGAGATTGGGCCCAAATGGACGAACAATTTGGCATCCTGTGACGCTCTTCCGTGGCTTTTGTACAAAGATTTGGCCAATTGTCGAGCTGCTGGGCCACTGGGGGTCCGCATGAAAAAGGGATGAAGGATGATGAAGGTCGGCATGGAATCAGCAACTCCACCCGGAAATGATTGACACGCGTGTGGACTTGAGATGACGTGGGTGAATTATGCACACACGACTGCGACTGCAGCTCGCTTTTGGGAGGCGATTGTATTTCCATCATGCGCGGTGCTTGATGTCTTTTGGATGGGGGTCCATATAAAATTACAAAGAAGTCAATTTCCTTGCATTTGGGTCCTATAACATTACATTTGGGTCCTATGGTGTATGCTGGTGGTGGTAGACAATAGCTGTGACAGGCCGTTCTTGACGCTCTTTTCTCCATCCACACCATTGCAAAGTCTTGCCACATGAGCACCTGGCAGATAACCAGACAACGGAACAGCACAAAAGAGCATTGAGTATTACAGTGCCACAGGGATAGACAAAAAACTTTTTCAACACCCTGCAAAACTTGCCATCACCACAAACTGACTTTCAGTCAGAAGAGCCTCGTAGGGACACCAACAGCAAGGTGCTTCAGAGGTTTCTCTTTTGGAGAAGCAATCTCGATGCCTTTGCGTTTCAACTTGCACTCCAAATCCGTCACTTTCTGACCTCAGAGATGTGTTGAGCAATAGGAAACATAGGTGTCCCACACTAAGCATGTTGAGCAAACACCTCAAGATCCAAAATGTTACCCAAACCAAGCTTAGCCACGCATGGCATAAAGTTCATGAACATACTCCTCTTCCATTTTGTAGCATAGATGGCAAGCTTTGCCCCCTTGAACAATGTTCAACCCCTGCCCACCACTAGGCCCAGCAGGAACCAAAGCCACAAACTTCTCAGCTCCATCCCCTACAGGAGCTGTTTCTTCAAGACTTTGCTGCTGCTGCTGTTGCTTTTGTTACTCTTTGGCTTGTTGCTTCTCGTCCCGTCCTTAGACTGGATTGCAAACACTGCAAGCAACAAAGTTGCAAACACTGCAACCAAATGTCGATGCCATTCCCCTTTTCCACTTACTCGTGTCACTCGTGAAATAGAAAGACTGCCCTGACTTCTCGTCTCGCCGCATCTCGGGGACCAGCTGATCGGGACTGTATTTTACCCGCAAGCCAATGGTTTGAAGCTAAATGGTTTGTTGGCTGAAGGACATGTGTTTGCTTCTCTCCTCTTTGGTTTGTCTCTATTATTGTGAGATGGATTGCTCAACTGGTATGAGGTATGACGTGTATAAAGATTTAAAGAACTGCTATGTTTGGGTGTTCCTGCACTATGTCTGGCCTCCAAATAGGGCCAAAGACATAGAACGTTAAAGGACACTAAACTCAACAGGGCTGCAAAAATCATTTACTGTAACACTTTCAGAACCACAATGCACCACAGGCCAACCCACAGTGCCCAACACAAGTTAAACAAGCAGCGCTGCTCCTTCCCGTGAAGCACAAACTTCGCGTTGCTCAGATCCTGCAGTGGATGATTTTCAGCCAGATGAAATAAAACCTTTAGCTCCTTTGGGTGATAACGAAGTCAACAAAGAGACAGAAACTGACATTCATCACTCGTTTCAATCACTCCATTCCATCCACCCTTTTCAACAACCAATCTGTCCAAAACCTTTCCACTAGACAATTCTAATCAAACTATCACTAAATGCAGACACAAGCCAGCGCCCGGCACCCGGCACCCAGCACCCGGCACCCAGCACCCGGCACCCCCGGCACCCGGCAGGTTCGTCAAGTTTCGTGAAACATGTTCTTGAAGTTCGTGAAACATGATCAGTTCGTAAATCATAGTCCTTACGAACATACGAGACAGTTTTCATGTTTCTTACGAGACAGTTTGTAAAGTTCGTAACTCATAGTCCTTTGGATCACACGTTGATGATATTCAGCCTTGAGGAAGAGTCGGTGAGAGAGCAAGGCCACAACAAAGCTCGTGCTTCCGAAGCTGTGCGTTTGATCAGTGGATTCCACCCAGCCACTCACACTTGCACTTACAACATCAATCGCAAGCACTCAGAGCATAGTGTTTGTTCATGACATATCTGCACTTGAAATATCATCAGAACTTTTCGCTCACTGCAGCCTCGTACGATGCGGTCTCAACACTGCAGCCTTTTGCTGGAGTCTGGCCCTAAGCTGCCTTCAGCTCACGAGACTCACGAAAAGGGGCTTGCGATCCCTCCCTACAGCTCTTTTGGGTGCATCGGGCTGAAACACGTTGAAAACACATTTGTTACTTTGTTACTTTGCAAAAGATTCTGTAAAGCAACCAGTTCGTGACTGTTCTGATCACTTTAAGGTTTAATACATAGTATTCACAGTATACTCAGCACCTGATGGACCCCAGCGTTATCCAAAACTGACTGTTCATACCAAGCGGATAGCTTGCTCAGGTTCCATGGTCAAATCCTGCGATCCCCTCAAAAAATAGAGCGGTTTTCCTTAGGGTCGTTACGAGACACCAAGCACTCAGAACTAAGTGTGATATTGACATGTCGAACGAACTGATCAGGAATGATTTGGCCCTTTGCTGCTACCAAGCATCTTGGGGTGAGCTCCTCAATTTGCAGGCTAATATTTGTTGGTCGTGTGGAAAAGGCCATCACATGACTGATAGACTTTTGCATCACAGGCACGTTAGCTTCCTTCAGGTTAGGCGAGACGCCACACCCCATAAAGCATGCGTGAAGCCTCCAGAGCCTAGCGTAGCTACAAGTTTCGGACATGTTGCAACTTGATGTTGCCATGTGTATTTCCTTTCATTTCATGGAACTATGCTTGGGCACCTTGTCCGAAAACATATTCGCAACCGATGTGTATTTGGAAGTACATCGGTGTTGGTTTCGGCTTGATCTCAAAGAAGTCTGAACCTGGCAACAAGTTCAAGTAATGCGTTCACAGAAGTGGGACATACAAAAGGAGAGGTTGTCAGCACGGCACGGAACTGAGGACAAGGCTGTTTGCTGCTGATGCACCGTCACCACAGGCAGGAGGACGACTGAGCTCATGTCCGTTCAGTGTGCAGTCTATCACTTCTTTTTGTTCCATTTCATGCATCAGTGCTCGAAGTGACGATACTTCAGCGTCTGTTGTTCCTTTCCCACTCTCGTTTGGCATTTCGAGCACCACTCGATCCATATCACTTGTGAAAGTGCATGTCTTCAGATAGCCAAGCTCACCTGCAAATGTGCACAAAATGCACACACATGGCAATGGCATGTTGAAAACTGCAAAGTTGCAAAGGCATGGCAAGTGTGTCAACTGTTGAATAAAGATTGAGATGAACAAGAAAACTTGTGTGCATCACACCAACTTTTCCAAGATTTTGTGTCCATATCCATGAGACTGTGTTCTCACTGTCTTGAAGCAAGATTGGGGCTGTTCTACAGCAGCGAGTCTGGTTTTAAGTATGGGACATACCTCAGGCCATGCTGCTGTCAGGCTCAGCCAGCTAGCTAGACCCAGAAACGCAAAAGCACCCTGCTGACCAAAATCTTTGCCAAATGAAGCAACAATGTTTAGTTTTAGATCAATTTTGGGTCTTTCCGGTCAGATAAGTCATCATAAGACATCAAGCATGGTGCTATTGCTTACCCAAAGAACTTACAACCCTCACAAGCTCTGAAGGCGTCTTCGGCTTCTCTGCGAGGGTGTCATGTTCCTGATGCTGTTTGCCCGGATCTCGGACACCTTCCACCTGAGATTGGGCCGAAGACTCACACGAATGATGTTGAATGGTGAGACTAGATTTTCTTTTAGTAGAATTCATTTTTTTTGTCTGGGGTTCAGGCTGCTCCCTGGCCAATTTCAAAATATCACGCCCGCTCATCTCAGGGTGTTCAGCTCGCAAGTTGTCCATCGTGTCTTTGATGAACTTGTGGTAGTCATTTCTCATCAGGTCGACCTGACATCGTGTTTTTAGACGAGCTGGGATGGATGGCATAGTTGACACAAATTGAGTACAGATTGTGGATTAAACACTTTTTTGTGATAAACCCAGCGAACTACCATGAGGAAGTACCATGAGGAGTACCATGAGTTTTGATCAGCCTTGGATGGTTTTCCAGTTTTCCTCCGCTTCTTTGTCTCCCCCTTTTGTTCCTCACCACTGTCAGAGTCCTCTTGCTCACTGCACTCCTCTGATTCATCCTCATCTTCTTTTGACTCATCCTTTCGACCTGTGCTTTTGCGTGTGACCTTCTTGTTCTTCTTGATCTCTTCCTCATCTTCGACCTCCTCTTCATTGTCTTTGGTCTTCTTATTGCTCTTCTGCTTTGCGCTTGCTGCTGCGCTCTTCTCTTTCTTTCGGATCTTTCTGCTCTCCCTCTCTCCCGTTTCCTCATCTTCGTCACCCATCTTTGCCCTCTTCTTTCCTGGATTTGATTCACCTTTCCTTGGAGCCTTAGACTTTTCCCCCTCCTCATCATCGTGCTGTCTGCCTCTCTTTGCATTCTTCATGTTCTCATCTTTCTCATCCTCGTTCTTTCGATCTTTCTTGGGAGCCTTGGGCCTGTCACTTCCGCTGAACTTCCCAATCTTTCGTGTCTTACCTCCTGACTCACCCTTGCCTTCCACATCCTCCTCCTCATTCTCATCCTCCTCATCTCGGGCCTCATCATTCAGCTTCTTGTCCTCCTCCGCTTCTTCCTCCCCATCTTGCTTGTGGTCTTTCTTGGATTTCTTCACCTTCTTGCCAGTTCCATGGAACTTGGTCGTCTTGGACTTGCTCTGAGCCTCACCCTTCTTCTCACTTCTCTTTTTCGGTCCTTCGACATCTGCCTCTTCATCCTCCTCCTCTTCATGGCCTTCCTTTGACCTCTTCTCATTCTTGTCACTCTTCTTTGGCACCTTTGAGATCTTTTTCTCATCTTCTTTTCCCTCCCCCCTTCTGCTTCT
This sequence comes from Durusdinium trenchii, assembly GCA_963970005.1. Taxonomy (NCBI): domain Eukaryota; class Dinophyceae; order Suessiales; family Symbiodiniaceae; genus Durusdinium; species Durusdinium trenchii. Next base: position 328,466 of record CAXAMN010027950.1, read on the forward strand.
TCAACTTCTTGATGCCAGTTGTCTTGTCGAAGCCCGTTGCCAAATTCTTCGGGCGCACCTTTTCAGCAGCTTCCCCTTCTGGGCAGCTCCATCGACTCCAATTCCTCTTCACTATCCAATGAATCCTCCTCTGCATCATCCCTTTTGCTTTTCTTTTGCGAAGCTTTTGGCTTTGCTTTGCCCTTGGCCTTGCTCTTCACAGCAGCAACCTCTTTCTTGGCTTGCGTGTTCCCAGCGAATCACCCTAATACACGAGCGACACCAATCTTTGAGCCTGACGAAGGCTCCTGAGGTTTCTCAGGCTCCTTGGTTTCGGGTGTCTTCTTTTCAGGCTCCTCAGGTGTCTTGGTTGACTTTGCAGGCCTTCCCCTCTTGACAACCAAGGCTTCATCAAGTTCTTTTGTCAAACCATCCACCTGGGCTGGTGATAGTTTCGGGTTGGTCTGCTCTGTATTCAGGGCTGACCTCATTGGCAACACGGGTGTAGCGAAGCTCTGGCTTGTAGTGGTCTCATCCTTCACTTTCATGGCCCTTTCATCCTCTCGCTTCTCTTCAGCTCTCGGAGCTGTAGGTGGTGAAGCTGTTGGAGATGAGGCTTTGACCTGGGAGCTGGCAAGTTGAGAGGGGGGGCTATGTTTTGCTGAACATCATTGATCATTCATCAAACATCATGGGAAGGCCCATTGTAAGGCCAAAACTCGACCATGTGGACTTGGCGTAGTGATGAGCCCTTCGTTCGGGTCAAAATCCTGCAAGTTTGATTGTTGGACACAACAACAAATAGGGTGCACAATGGTTCCTCCAAAGACTATTTGACTATTTTTCAATTTAACTATTCCAAGACTTGATGACTGAGAGTCCTGAGAAAAGCCATGATTCGCAAGAAGTTCAGCAAGTTGCACCATGGGGAGTGTTGCCAACAGTGCACTACACAGCGGGACAGGTGCAAGTTGGAAGTTTGTGTCACTACCTTGATCCTGAGAGTTACCAGTTCGGTTGAATGTGCAAGAATCTTTTTTGTGAATGGTACAGTAGTACACCACATGTTCTTGAAGAGATTGGGCTGGCCTGACTGCTGCTCGGCTTCATGGCAGCAACCTTGTCTGCCTTCGTCCACTTCGCAGACCCATGTGTAATCTGGTACTCTGTGCTCGGGATAGCCAGCGGGGTGTGGGCGACCTTGACCAGCTTTTTTCCACAGAACATACCAAAACACAGATATGGACGAGCCCAATAGACAAAAACAAGCATGAACAGAACCAATGCTAGGGGATGTGCAATGAAGAGCTTGTATTGCTGGTCATCAACAGTCTCACGAAGCTCACCATCCCTGGACCTAGCTTGAACCAGGTACAGGGTTGACCCAGGAGTCCTCCCTGCAATCTTATTCTCGATTGTACATCTCTGTGATCCCACTTATCGTCGTTGGCTCCTTCCACGCTGGCAGGGAGCTCTCCGTCGCTGGCAGTGACTCTGTGCGCCAGAAGAGGACAAGATGTCAGAAACCATGTTGGTCTCAAACCTGGGGTGGTATGAGCGGCCAAAGGTCACAACAAATGAACGCCCTCAAGAAACTCAAAGACTTGTTTCCTCTTTTTCCCGAAAGACCAAAGGGCTTTTTGTCAAAGTCCGCAATCAATTCCCGCCAGTCTGGGCCGAAAAGGACATCGTTGTAGTGCAGCGCACGGAAGCTCTGCGGCAAAGAAACCTTGTACTTGGACCATCCCTCCTTTCCAGGAATGATGTCGATCTTTGCCACCTGCAATGGAAACTTGCTGAGATCGACCGTCTCAAGTCCGTGCACTCTGGTGTGTACTTGGGAATGTCAGAACCCATCTGGTGGTGCCCGCGCTTCCATTCCTGAAGGGAGTCTTGAACATGCACAGGGCAGCCATAGGTTCAGTTTAAGGACCATGAAAGCTACTAGTTCATCCAATGGGTTCTTTTGTTTGAACCCTTGTCCTCTAAAAGCTTCAAGGCAATCGACCGCTGGCAATACTCCGTGATTGTGAGGGACTTGCAGAGTGACAACCATGGCATGCGGACAGACCCTGCTTGCTTCAACCACTGGTAGGCCGTTGATTCCAACCAACCATCGTAAGGGCTCAGGTTGACCAATCCCACTCCATTGCTTGGGATGTCCACCTTTGACAGCAGACTGCTCAGCACCTGCTCTGGCATCTCCGCTCCTGCGAGGTACTGAGCGCTCTCTTGGAAGATTGACATTGACCTGCCAGGAGGCTGCCAGACAGGTGGTCTGGGAGGTGGTTGTGGGACTACCCAGCATTCCTATTGAACTATTGAACTCCATTGGGTTGAGATATGTTTAAATCATGTTTTAAGTGTTGGCGCCTCGTCTCCGCAGAAGATGGCACCATGTCTTTGGAGGCTGCCGGAACGATATAGCTGCTCTCAGGGAGCGGCAAACCCAAGTCTGTGATTAGCTGCAATTGACTAGTTGGGCACTCGTGCTGATGGGAATAAGTCACACACTTCAAAACTGCTTGGGGTGAAGGGGTCAAGGTAGCTTTGGATAAGAAGGCTTTAAGACACAGGGCTACTGTCAAAACGATCATCATGAAGACAGTTGGTTGAAATTCTCACAGGAAAGGAAAACAAGCTTGCCTTGAAAAGTCAGCTACCTCTTCCTCTGTCAGTGTGTTCTTCATTTTGTGAAATGTGAACAAGATCCCGAATAAGAGCACACTGCTCCTTCCAAATCCCTTGGGGGGAAGTAGGCAGCTGTATTGGATGGTCTTGCCCAGGAAGGAGTCATAACGACGTGTAGCTTCAATGGACTCCTGCCATCCGTCATAGCCTTGGTGAAAAACCCCCAACCAGTCTGTAAGGAGAGGTAACCCATCCGATGGCTTTACCAGCCACAAAGACAGGATTGGTGCGCTCAGAGTGGATTGGACGCCAGCTTCCTCAGCAGGCCCGTGCAAAGGAACATGTCGTGCGTCGTAGGGTTGCAAGAGAGGTTGCGTTTTAATCCCGGAACATCTCTTGACAACACCTTTGAGGGAACTTGAGTGAAGACTCTTGTTTGACTAGTTGACTGACAAACCAATCACTCACCAAGTGCTGCAGCAAAGGGACAGGAAGCAGGATCGTAGACATGTCTAGCCTAGCCCAAACCCTGGGCAGATCTCATTCAGCCATGATCAGCCATGTAGTCAGGGGCTCGCATATCTCTTTGCTTTGCTTCTCCATGCAAAAAGCAACTGGGTGGGCTCCATCAGCAATGTCAAAGCCCCTGTCACAAGGGTCTTTAGATTTTAAACAGCATTAAGATTCTATTTTGTAAATGAAGCTGAGCGATGGTTAAAACTAGTTTGTATGGTGCTTGTTCTTTGGATGGTTCACAACTTTGCTATAAGACCCCACATCATGGTTCTCTGCCTGGCTTGCCCAAGGGTTCACGGTCTCGACTGCTTTGGGCGCCCGTCGCCCAGCACCAGGAGGCGCTGATCTCTTTGCCATCAAAGGGACCCCAGGCCGTCACACGGTGACACGGAATGGACCAAACGTGACTGCGATCGATCGATGTCTGAAATTCAAGACACCATGTTTCAGTGCTTAGGCTTACTTATTCAATTTGCAAATTATGCAAACGATTGCAAACTGTTTCTATCAAAGGCACATGGTTTCACAATCAAAGGCACTTGGTTGCACATGTTTTCACCTTTGGCCATGAGAGTCAGGGGCATCTGGCATAGGCCGAATTGGAATTGGCTAGAGGCCATGCAGGCAGTGCATCAGCTATACACTTTGCTTTGGCTTAACATTGAATTTCAAGATGCAAAAAGAGGGGTCGCTCAAACCCGCTCCAACCCAGTGCACAAGCCAGGATTACACATCCAACACAAGGCACGTTCATTGCGTTGCCTGACATGCGTACCATGTTCTGATTCGTCACAGAACCCAGCTGCAGCATCGGTGCGCCGGACAGCTTTGTCTGTGAGGATGTGGTGGGCAGCGAGTGTGAGGCGAGCAGCTCGGGCCCTGAGAGACAGCGCTTGTGAGCCTGCAAGCCAGAATCCAATGTTGGTTGTTTTTGGATGGGTGGCAAAATTATGCATCAGCATCATAACCAATTTGATCATGACATGTTCGCCTTCGAGTAAAGTCGTCCGCTGTTCGTTGTTAGCGTAGGGAGGGCATTGTCACGTGTCTCCCCTCGTCCTCTGGAATTCCGTGCATATTGAGAAAGGTCAATGACATGCTTGTAGCGGCAGTCTTTGTAATCATCCAAGTTCCGTTCCTCAGGAAACAACAATTTGATGCCCAAAATCAACTTTGGAAGAAATGTGACATGTGGGCAAGAAAGAACTGTTGCTGCTTTGGGACTGAGCTCCTTTAGATTAAAGCTGTGTAGAACATTAGTATAGCGAATCCCTTCGAAGACAGTTGGTGCTTGTGCAGTTTCATGTGAAGTTGTGCAGGGTTGATCGACCGACGAAGCCCTTTTTGTCAAGTGTGAAAAGAGCGATCACTTTTTTACTTTGCTGGGTTATGAGCCCAAGCACGCGTTCGTGAGCGCAATGTCGGAAGGGACATCGGAGAGGACCCCAGACTCGGGGTCAGAAAGCGGTCGAGGACATCAGGGCAGAGCATGGTGCCCTAACCCGTCCAGTGGGTCCACCCGTGAGTCTCGGTCCTCAGGTGAATCCCTTTTGGTCTGGGGCAGCTAGAAACGAAGCCATACTTAGAGCATGCCGTCCTGCACACTTACCACAAGATCTCCCTGACTCCTTTCAACCTGTGCCAGCAGCAGTTAGCCCACCTCGTGAAATGCCGGATGCTGTGAAGTCCATGGTGCAAGGGCTTTTGCAAGAAAATGCCAGGCTGTGGGCCGAAAGGGAAGCTATGACTGCATTTCAAGGAGGGTGGAGTCATGGAAGCCAATTCCCGTGGCCACAAGGGGTATGGGGTGATGGACAAGTTCAAGGAAAAGGACCTATGGGAGTGGTGATGGAGGCATTGCGGTCTTCGGTGGGTTCGTCTTCTGCTCACAAGGACAAGGGAATGTTGGGAGCTTGGGATTGCCAAGCGAGCGTTTTGGTTCAGGAGCACCGTCCTATTATGAGCAAGGGATGTTTGGTGGTCCACCCTCAATGTCAAGAGGCAATCTTATGGAGCTCTTCAATATGGTGTCGGGGCTAGGACAAGCTTTCTCCCTGCCGTCATCAGGGGTTCCGACTGGGGAAAGATGTTGGCGGGTCGCCTGACCATGGGCCGTTCGTCAGAGACTTCGAACAGGGCAACCGGTGTTTCAGGTGATTTGGAGTCAGGTCAGCAAGTGTCTCAGCGAGGGACGATTGCTGATCCCGTTCGAGATGAAGTTCTCAAGGCAGCCGTAATGAACCTCCTGGTGAACCTGTCGGTGGGCCTGCAGGGCAATCTGGGGGGTGGGAGTAGAAGTGGTGCCAGTCAAGCAGGTGCCGGAGTATCAGGCGGTGATCCTCCTCGAGGTGAATCTGGGGGTGGTCCGTATGGGCAAGAGGGAGATCCAGCAGGTGGTGGTCGACCGTATGGTGGGGATTTTCCAGGCGGGGGAGGATTTCCGTTTGGTGGAGGTTTTCCTGGCGGTGGAGGTTGCCCGAACGATTTCCTGGTGTCCCAGGAGGAGTGCCTGGAGGTGGTGGTCCCCCTGGTCATGGTGGCTTTCCTGGAGGACCTCCTGGTGGAGGTGGTGGACCAGGAGGCATTGCTGGTGCTCATGGAGGGCAAACGCCGGCGTGGCTAGGTGGTTTGATAGCTCAGCAAGAATCAATCAGAGCTGTCGATTTACCTAGTCTTCCAGAACTTTCAGAATCCGAAGTAGGCCCTCTCTTCGCAGGAGACTGGATCACAACTATCGGCCCGTTCTTGAAGGACATGAGCTCAAGTTCGTCGCTGTGGTGGGAAGAGGTTTTGAGGATAGCTGGAACTTTGTATCGAGTGTGGTTGGGGTCAGAGTGGATGGAGAGGTTGAGGTTGGTTCCAATTACGCCGTCGGCTTTTCAAGCTCCCCCCATGGCTGAGGATCGAGCAGCGTGGCTCCGTGGCTCTGTTGAAGGCGCTGCCGGAGTCCCTTCGATCAGAACTGGTCGCCCAGAGAGAAGTTAGCTCCGTTGGCATCATGTTCAAAGTGCTGAGAGTGTATCAGCCAGGCGGTCTTGGAGAACGAACCACCCTTCTGAAGCAGTTGGTGGATCAGAAAGTGCCCGCGCCGCTTAGTGAATGGTTGTTGGCTCTTCGCTCATGGAGGCGGTGGTTGACGAGGGTGCAAGAACTCAAAATCCAACCGCCTGACCCGGTCTTGTTGCTGTCGACTATGGACAGGTTTGCAGCAGCGTTGGCCAAACACTCCCCGCAGGTGGCTTTCAGGCTGCAGATCACCAGAGCAGCGTTGAGGGTCGACGCGGCTCCTACCGAACAGAGCATTCAGCAGTTCTCGGAGTCATTGATGGCAGAAGGTGAAGCTGTGTTCCACGGAGGCTCATGGCTGCCCATCAAAGAGACCGTCAAGGTGAAGGCCATGGATGGTGAGGTCACTATGAAGGAGGAGCTTGTGAAGAAGGATGGAAAGGACAAGACGAAGGAGTCCACTGACAGCAAGGAGGCAAGAGATGGCAAAGAACCAAGAGGTGGCAAGCCAGATGGCAAAGGGGCGAAGGGTGATGGTAAGGTCGCCGGAAGTGAGAAGCCTGTTTGCTGCTACTTCTTGTCGGAGGCTGGCTGTAAGAAAGGTCAGAAATGCTCATTTCCACATGAATGGAAAGGAGTGTCAAAGCAAGGCCGCTGCTGGAATTGTGGCTCATCGCAACACATGAGGTCGGAGTGCCCTGTGATGGACAAGCCGCGTGTGAAAAAGGAGGGAGTTGAGGAGAGGAAAGGAAGGGAGGTGGAGCTCAAGCCGGGTGATGCACAGGGCTCAAGTGCGGGAGCATCGGGTGTGTTCTTTCCTCCTGCAGATCTTGACCCTGCTCCAGCTGAGGCGTTGGTGAAGGAGGCGGTTCAGCTGCTCAAGCCCTTGAGGCCGTCGGTCAAGGCTGTCACGGTGTGTGCAGTCAACAAAGGCCCAGGGCACCTTAGAGCCCTATTGGATGCGGGTGCAACCCACATTCTTCGCCCCGCCAAGTCGAGTGCTGAGTTCGAGCAAGCGGTTCCAATCAATGTGGAGCTAGCAGCTGGGGTGGCGACTCTTCGACAAGTCCAATCTACGGGTACCCTGGTCACGGACTTTGACACCCAGTTGATCGTGCCGCTTGGTAAGGTGGTGAAGTTGGGGTACAAGGTCATGTGGGAAGGGGAGTGCTTCGAGATGGTGGACCCCCAGGGTGCGAAGGTGGAAGTGCTTTTGGAAGCAGGCTGTCCAACGGTAGATTTAAAGGTAGCTCAACGGTTGATTGAAGAATTGGAGGATCAGGAGGTGGAGATGAACCGACGGGTGCGAGCTTTGAGAAGGCTGGCGATCCGGGAGATCTTTCGCCACACCTATGGCGGTGGTTGGTCGACCTTCGAAAGATGTGGCCTGAAGTTCCAGACGAACTGTCAGCCCGGGTAGTCCCTTCTGGTCAATGGAGCGGAGAAAGGGTTCCATTCAATCGTCATCAACGGAAACGCTTCCTCTCGGCAGAGTCGGTGGTGATTCACTTGTTTTCTGGTCCGGAGCAAGCGTGGTGGAGGAAGAGATTGGAGACCCAGGCTCGGGCGGTTTTGTGCATTGACAAGATGGTGGATCCCTCACAAGATTTGCTTTCTGATCAGTTGGCAAGCTTCTTGGCTGAGTTGCGCGAAAGGGGGTCAGTGGATGTGATCTTGGGAGGCCCTCGTTGCCGGACGGTTTCCAAACTTTGCTTTCGCCAGCCCGGTCCACCTCCTCTCCGAGCTCGATCTGGGCCCGAAAGGTTTGCTCTGGAGGCACTTTCGGACATCCATCGGGATCTGGCTTGGAATGATGCAGTATTGTGGATGCGGAAAAAGACAGGTGCTGTTCTTGAAGGTGGAAGGTGTTCATTGAGAAGTTCAGCATTCAGGAAGTCCGGCTGGACTTGGGAGCCCTTGGTCATGAGCGACGAAAGCCCACCACCTTGGGTACGAACATCCGGTATCTACATCGTCTTGAAGGTCTATCTGATCGTCGACGACCTGGTGATCTTCAGTGGGTGTCCGGCAATTTGGGACAAAGAGCGGCCGCGAGTCGATCATGGGCGGCTTGGCCTGAGGCCTTCAAGATTGAGATCATCAAGGGCATCCTCCTTGAACTCGAGGGGTACAAGTCCATGCAAGAGGGGGTTGATCAGCCTCCAATGGCGGCAAAGATGACGTCAGAACAGTGGCAACAGCATGATGAACGACCACCTGCCGTATTCCCGAGAGTGCGCTACATGCCTTCAAGGGAATGGCAGGAGCCGGCCTCACAAGAAAGTTCAGCATCCAGATGCCAACACGTTGAGTGTGGATCTTTGTGGACCTTTCAGGCCTGGTCAAGACAGGATGGTTAAGGCTAAGTACTTCATGGCGGGCGTGTTCTCCATCCCGGTGAGGAAGGTGGAGGGAAAGATCACGGCGCTTCCTTTGAGCTTGGAGGAGACCTTGGGAGCCCATGATGAAGGAGGAGAACCTGAAGGAGAAGAGCTTCTTCCAGCCTGGGAAGGAGAGACGTTGGAAGAAGCCGAGACAAAGGAGGAGGACGCCAAGGGCCTGGAAGAGTGGAAAAGGCTGGAGGTTGAGGCCGAAGAGATTGCGATCCAGAATTACACCATGGTGGAAACCCTCGCGTCCCGGAATGTGGCAGAAGTGAAAACCTGTCTTGCTCGCGTGATCGCCAGGCTGAAGTACTTAGGTCTGGATGTGAGAAGGGTGCACAGTGATGCGGCGGGGGAAATGAGAGGCATGAAGCGGTGGTGTGAAGATCGCGGCCTTTGCAGAACCTTCACTTGCGGTAGCGATTGGAAGGCCAATGGAAGAGCAGAAGCAGAGATTGGGGTGATCCGAAGGGCAGTCAACACTTTGATCAGATCTTCTGGAGATGTTGAGAACTACTGGCCGCTAATGGCGAAGCACGTGGGGGAGCGTCGAGGGCGTCAGCAACTGGCCACTTTGGGCTTTCTCACTCCGCGCATGCTTCCATGAAGACAACGTGTGATGGTCACCGCAAAGGGTTGGGACGAGTTCCAAGGGCATTGGCGGTCGCAGAAGAAGCCAGGGGTTGTCCGTGGTCCAGATCCGGATATGAGCTTGACCAGTGGAGGTCACCTGGTGGAGATGGAGACGGGAAAGCTCATCAGGACCAATGACATGGTGGTTGCAAGTGATCCTCCTTCGCTGGCAGATGTGGTGGAGGTTGCAGAACGGACCGAGCCGGCCAGCATCTTGGACAAGACTGTCAAACCCAAAAGGCGGCTGACGGAGAAGACAGCACTCGCCCATGTTGGTGTTGAGGTGGTCCAACAGCGGTTGCTGCGGGGTCAGGCATGGGCGAATCAGGGAGTTTCAGTTTGTGGAGGCCAATATGCAGGAGTTCGCGGAGGTATGGATATGGATCAAGAGAATGCGGCTTTGGAAGAGCTGTTGACAGAGTCGGGAGCTTCGATGAGGAGGATGGAGGTAGAGGCTGTGACGTCGGAGCATGAGGAGGAGGAAATCTTCTTGCAAACCCGAACGATCGCTTGAGCGAGGTGAAGAGAACACTTCCATTGTGGGTTCCGCCATTGAAAGACGAGATCGGAAACTTCGACTCCAACCAGGCGATTCAAAGAGTCTCCGAGAAAGAGGCAATGGACATGGTCAAGGAGGCGGAGGAGAAAGGTCAACGAGCCGAGATCATCCCAGGCGTGGGAGTCTTCACTCGGAAAGCGGGTGATGGGAGGAGGCGAGCTCGCATCGTCTGCTGTGGAAACCACATGGAAGCGAGATCTGGGGAGGAGGTTTATGCTTCGGGAGCAGACTCGATCAGAGTAGCATCCCTCAGTGCTTGTCTTTGGACGTGAAGTCAGCGTTTTTACTTGCACCCAAGGCTCGAGGAGAACTGGTCATTGTCAAGCCTCCCAGGATTCTTGTTGAAGCTCGGCTAGCTAAACCAGATGAACATTGGGTGGTCACCTCAGCTATGTACGGCTTGGTGACATCTCCGAAAGATTGGAGTGTGTACCGGGACGCGGAGTTGTTGAAGATGAGGGGAAAGGTGACGGTGCCCAAAGAGACAACTGGAGAGGACGTGATGCACTTCGGGTTTCAACCGATGAAGGACTCGAATTTGTGGGCCATCAAGGAGGTTGACAATGGGAAGTCTTCTTCAGAGGAGGTGTGGGGCAGAGTTCTGGGCTACATGATTGTGTACGTCGACGACGTCCTGATGGTCGGAAATAAGGAGGTCACCGATGTCGCAGCTTCAACGATCCAGCGGGTGTGGTCGACATCAAAATACGTCAAATCCAGAGTACTCAGTTCCAGGGGGTCCTCCTATGCGCTTCCTCGCCATCGAGATCCAGCGCTAGTCTGACGGCGCTTACTACCTGCATCAGGGGTGTTACACCAGAGAAGTTCTTGATCGACATGTGGGTGGCGGAAGGGCATTCTTCATTAAAGTTCCTGAGGAGAAGGATGAGGCGTCCCCGGTCCTGGCCAAGGTGAAGAAAGCGCAAAAGATCACTGGTGAGCTGTTGTGGCTGGCCAGCAAAACAAGGCCAGACATCTCTTGGGCCGTGATGAGGATGTCTCATGGGCTTGTACTACCCGATTGGAGTACCCATCGACGAAGACCCGGATCTCAGTCGGCGTCGACCAAGGGAGAAGGGCACGGTGGAGGTACTGGTGGACGCCTCTTTCAGTCCTGGAGATGGGCGTAGCATTTCCGGAACCATCATCTTGCTGGCAGGAAAACAGAGTCTTATGGCCTTGTCTACGGCTGAGGCGGAGCTGACCGCTTTGGTGGAGGGTTTGGCAGACGGGAAGATCAGTACGCGCCCTGGTAGAGCTCCTGGAGAATGTCAATGTGGAGCTCTATAATGACAATCGAGCGGCAATCGTGCTGGCGTCTGGATCGGGGGGTGGTTGGAGAACGCGCCATCTCAAGCTGCTTGGCAGACGCTTTGAGAGTTGGGGAGGTCACACTGGACCATCGTTTGTGCAGTGCTTTGTGGGCAGACGCCCTTACAAAGCCGCTTCCGGCACAATCGTTGGAGAAGTTTTGCAGAGGCATTCATTTATGCCAAGACCCCATCAGGCAGAACACCGAGCAGACGGTCATGGTGCATGGTGAGGGGGTGAGGCTTTCCAAGTGCATGGCTGTAATGTTGGCTGGTGTGTCTCTTCTTCCTCAAGGAGCAGCTCCGGAAGTATGCGAAAAGGGAGAGCTGGAGGCTAAGTCTTCAGCGATGAGCGATTTGGGTTGGATGCTTGTGTTGGCAGGACTGGTGTGCTTACTCCACATGGTCAAGGACCTCGGGGTGACGTGGCTGAAGCGCCTTGTCGCAGGAAAAGAGAACATTCAGGTGAAGTTACTTGATGAGAATGCAGTCCTACCTCAACGAGGGTCAGAAGGGGCAGCGGGTTGGGATCTCTTTTCTTCTATGGCGTTTCAATTAGCTCCAGGAGAGAGGAAGTTGGTGTCCACGGGAGTTGCGATGGAAATTCCCAGAGGGCACTACGGCCGAATTGCGTCAAGGAGCTCTTTGGCATCCCAAGGTTTGGACATGGCCGGTGGTGTGGTGGATGCTGATTACCGAGGAGAGGTGAAAGTCATCCTGGCCAATCAAGGAGATCAGTCCAAGTCGTTCGAAGTGGGAGATCGAGTCGCTCAGATCATTATTGAGAAGATAGCGGAGGCGCCTTTGATGGAGTGTCGTGAACTGTCAACCACATCTCATGGAGGGGGTGGCTTTGGTAGTTCAAATCCAGCAGTCAGAAGAGTGATTCCGAGAGGGGCAGATCATCAAGACCTTGGAGCGACATCGTGAGCGTGACCCCAACGTGTGGCACTCCGTTTGAAGTGGTCCAGAGATTTCCTCAACGGTCTTTGAAGATCCATAGACATGGAGGCTGGCGCAGGAAGTTGTTCGACAGTGAACTCTCGGTTCCATTGTCGGATTCTGGTTTGGCCTCTGGAGTGGTCACTGTCGCCTGGATGGAAGATGGGCGGTTGATGGTCCGTTCCGATGTCAGAAAGGGCAGCCATGGTATGCATTACTTGAAGCAGAAGTAGTCGGGATATAGCATCCTAGCTCGCCCCTCCGAGATCAAGTCAGCTGGCAGTGGAGGAACTGTGGGCTCAGGTTGATGATCCCGATCGCCCGGTAGAAGTCTTCAATTTCTGCTGGCCTGGCAGCTGCTGTGGAGGTTCCGTGAATCTGTGAAGGATGCTTCATTCGCTTGGGAGAATGCAGTGTTTGCTTGTGGAAAGGTGCTTCTTAGTCGGCAGCTGTTTAGTGGCTTGCGGGAAGTGAGAAGATGAGTGACAAGGGCTTGGGCTTAGGAGGGTCGACTTGTGAAAAAGAACACCACTTTTGATGTGAAGGAAGGGTTTCAAGGATCCCATTCAAGTCTGGGAAGGGGGAGCGAATCCCTTCGAAGACAGTTGGTGCTTGTGCAGTTTCATGTGAAGTTGTGCAGGGTTGATCGACCGACGAAGCCCTTTTTGTCAAGTGTGAAAAGAGCGATCACTTTTTTACTTTGCTGAGTATCATTAGTTGGGCCTTAGGGTCAGGTGGGTGCAACCATGTCTCTTCAGCTGAAGAAAGTTTCTGGGCAGGTAGTGACTTCCACCAATAGTCCCCAGAACCCAGAGCCACTTGAGAAGTGATGGAGTCAACAAAGTCGGTCAAAGTGAATCCATCCACCCACCTCAACTTTGAATGTTTGATTGCAACAATGTAGACACGAGCCCTGGCGCATCCCAGGCCAAGCACCCTTGGGTCCAGCTTCAATGATGACACCTGGAAGGCAGGGCCAAGGGCTTGCCACACAATTTCAACATCATATTCCGTGACGTTCTCTATGATGTTCAAGTCTTGCTCCACTGCAACATTGTCAACGTAAGCTACATGGGTCTGGAATTGCGGGTCAGCTGTTTTTTTGGCGTCGGCCCATCATTGAAAAGGGCACGCAAACCGGGCCTCAGAAAGGACTTTTGGTTTAAGTTGCTATTAGTTGTTTTATCAAGCTGCATGGGTTGGCTGACACTCAGATCGCAGCCAGCCACATTGACCTTGAGTCCTGGGTGTTACCAGCTGAAAAGACATGAAACGACCTTCATCTTAAGCAGTGATGCAAATGACCTTTCTCAATGTATAAACAATTAGACACATGTTTCCGAGTGAATCCTTAAAGCTAAGAATCGGCGAGGCCCAGATGGTTGCAGAGGGCACACAGTCTTGTGAGCAAGGCAAGAAACTGATCCCTTCTGCCGGTCAAGTTTCAAGATATCTCCAAATAGGCAGTGTTTCCCATTTGTCACAGGTCCATAGGTGTCCAAGAAGACTCTTCTGCATGGTCCATCAATCTCACAGCTGGAGGCCAAAACCACGGTGTTTGAAGGAGTCTTGCGAGGCTGGCTGTGAGTGCACAAATATTTCTTGGCTGCTGACCGAAGACTCAAAGCTGCCTCGAAAGAACAGCGCCCGTTTATGGTGCTTGGGTTGTGATTCATGAGAACAGCAACCAACACGTATCTATACATTCAAGACCCAAGTAACCTAGAGAGAGAAGGAGGGGGAGAGAGAGAGAGAGAGAGGGATTGAGTGCGTGTGCAACTGCGTTCTGCTTGTACCTCTCAGCCTCGCACCATTTCAGCACATCCCACCCCAGAGAAGCATGTCGACATGGACCATCTCCATGCAGTGAGCCCTTTGGGCACGAAGCTTGCCCCAAACCTCTGAGCCACCCTTTGGAGAAACACCTCCGCCCAACGAAAGGTGGACCTGAATGCGCGGAAACTCATCGGATGTTGGTCGGTGGCCATGGGGACATCAGTCTTGGGATAGTACTTCCTGCAGTGGGGTCAAACTGCAACTTTTATGATGCACCAAATGAAGCATTGATTGATGATGGCCCCTGCCTTTTCACAATCACCTTTTTCACAGTCTTCTTGTTTTGCACCTTCTTGGATCCCTTGCCCTTGACCCTTCAGTAGTCATTGCTGATCAAGATTGAATTATGTTTGGAATGAACGAGACGTGCTGAAGAAACAGAAGGTTTGAGAAAATACTTGTTACATCAGAACCTCGCCTGGAAGCTGCTGATGAACTCTGGGCAGTGCTACCGCGAAGAACCGACTTGACAGCTTCTTTGAGGGTCACCATACCTAGTGCCCTGAGATTTCCCCGGGGCACAAAGAGATAGACTCTCAGAATAGAATGATCTGAGCCAAGTTGAAAGAGAACACCAACGTGCTGCGAGAGCAAACTGCAACATGTTCTAGCTTCCTTGCACTGTAGGGAATCGCACTTTTCAATGTAAGGATTGAAGTTTGAAGTCAATGCCAATTAGGCTGTAGCCCCTAGAATCTACTTTGCCATCCCCGGCAAAGAACATGCATCAACACATTTCGTTCTGCGATCACTGAGGTTCAGCGTCAGCAGTTTGGCAGCTGTCATTCTCCTGGTCCAGCTCCTGGTCGGTTTGGCAGGTAGCTCTGAGAACACGAACAAAACAACATATTATCTTTTCTAACTGGTAGACAGATGGCATCACTGCAAAACAATTGCAAACACCATGGGCCTCAGCACTACGTCGAGCAATAAAACTCTCGTTGCTGGCTACCTTCAGAACACTGTTGAAGAAGAACACCTTTTTGAAGTAGGCTATATGGAACATTGCTGGAATCACAAAAAGAAGGAAAACACGCCTCTGTGGAAAGTGGGCCAGTCTGGCTTGCAGCTGAGGCAGAAGGTGGCAAAGGGTGAAGAGGACCGACTTGCGTCGGCTCAACTTTGTCGACCTTGAAACTGAATGTATCTATTTGGGATGCTTCACAACTTTGGTAACCATGTGCTACTGCATCACGCTGCAGAACTGATGTTCAAAGGACCTCCACAACCACTCTTCGTGTTTTTGATGGTCTCCGCAATGGAACCTGCAGCTCATGGTTGGTGGTTGTTGAGGTATACATGTGTGTGTTTGGGCCTGGAACCTTGCCCGGGGAATCTTGGTCTGGGTCAAGCTCCTGGCTATCATCAGACCACAATCCAGGAGAGGGGAGGCTGAGCCAATCTTCAATGCTCACCACTGTCACCACCTGCCAGTGTGAAGGAACAAGTTCTTAACTTTTCAACATGGACTGAACAGGGGCCCACCTTTTCGTCTCCTGCTAAACTGCCCATTCCCCAGTCGGCGCCTCCAGCCTACAAGCAAACATTACAGTCAAAACAAATATTGTTGTGGGGGAACGCATTGAATTGATGGCCTTTGTGAGTGGCAGGTGCCCGGGGAACCAAAAACTGCAGAGAGCTGATCAGTAACAGCAAATTGTCAGTGGATGTAACAATCAAGCTCTGTACTTTTAGCTACACAGCAGTTTTAGCAGTTTTAGCTACACAGCTTTCTGTACTTTCCACTCGGCACCTTTTCTTCTTTTTTCTCGGCACCAGTTGGTAGAATACGTTTGATCACTGTCTACCCTCTCAAGACAGCGTGGAAATGCATCAACGGAGCAAGCTTACTCAAAGCTGTCGGTGCCCGCAGGTCCACCAAAACACCCTTTGCAGGCGGCCTTTCAAACCAGGGCAGGGGAGGTACTGGCTGAGGATCTTCATTGTTACAGATCTTCAGGAACTTGCAGGCCCTTCTAGAAGACTCAGTAGGCTGCTTGCTCAGCAAAATCCTGGCAACCTCCAAATACGATGTTTTTCTTCGCGTGATCTGGAGCCCGCAGTGCTCGGGGCTCACTTGGGCAAGGGCACATCGCTAGGCGTCGATGTGTTCAACATCTAGTGGTCTTGCTTAGTTCAAGAGTGATTCAGATCCCTGTGTTGCAAGGTTCAAAACCAAAGGTAAGCCTAGTTCAACAGTGTTCTACTGAAGTTAAATGTAATTGTGCATCAGAACCAATCCTGGCACAACTCTTCATCAGCAGCATACCGCTTGACCAAGACGATAACATCAAGAGGGTGCACTTCCCCTCCAGATCCACGACCAGTCTCCGAAATTGCAATGTTGGGAGGTATGTCTGTCAGGGACCAAGCGTTGAACCACACGCTTGTATGAAGATAAGGATTGAAAGTCATGTGGTTGCTCTTTTTACTTTGTTTTTCACTCCTAGGGCCTCTTCGCAGCATGAACATAAAGCTGTGAATGCCAGTGCAATCATCACGAAGTCCTCCTTTAAAGGTGACCGGTGCTCTTTCAATCCTCTACAGGCTGGAAGCTGGTTGCAAGTCAGCCAGGCTTGGGACGTGAGTGACTACTGATGTCAACATGGTCAATATTAATTCCAGCAAAGGTTCCATTCTTTGAAGTTTCTGGTTCCAGATATGTGCTCGACCTCAATGGTTCCTGATTCACCCAGCCATTGTTTGATGCCAATCTGACGGAGAATTTGATACAGTTTCCTCAGCTCAACCAAGCACTAAAACCAGAGCAGTGACTGATGTAGACTGAGTCAAGGTTGCTCTTTCTTTGGATGAGCCTAGATGAAGCAGTGTCCAGAATAGTGACTAGTTCCACCAAAGGGTCTGTACAACATCATCCTCATCAGACAAGTAGTCGATGTATCGAAAGGATACTGCTAAGAGCCCGAAGATCTGATCTCAGCATGTGGTTTGGCTTACTGTGCTTGATCTGTGTTTCATTTGTCTCATTAATTTAACATGATTGAGCATAGTGTGTTGCACACAGCCAAGAAACCAAGCGGGCCATGCGTGTGGCCCACCCGTGCAAACATTAGGCTTGAAAATCGCATTTTTTGTGTTCCAGTGATGTAGCTCATCCATTTCAGGATCGTGTTGTTCTTGTTCTCCCTTGGGCAGTTATCAGCCTGAAGCTCAGAATCACAGAGTTTCAACAGAGTTCAGCTGTCTCATGTCTCACTCTCTCACAACCTCGAATGTTTCACCAGGAGGTGTGGTTGAGGAAGTATAGATTCTAACAAGTGTGAGACTGATTGCAGGCTGGAAACCCAACAAACGGGCTCGGTGACTTGGTGGGGAGCCCTGACCTTGCTCCGACGCACCAGGATGAGCTAGGCCGCCGTGGAGGCGAACGGAGCTTCCCGGGCGTTCCCAAAGAACTGACTCGTGCGACTCGGAAGGAAGGAGGGTGGCTTAAGGTATCTATCTATTCAGATAATGACCTACACAAGCATAATTCAAGTTCAGACTCATGATGAAGAAAACCCTCACACCCTTCATACGAAGTGGTTTTATCATGTTTTACCATCCAATGGGGGGGCTGCAGATTCTCGAGGATATTTCAACCCCTCATGCCTACAGAGATTGTTCAATCCATGTCTTGGGGGGCACCTTATGAATCAAGAAGCCTATATAATATATTACAGACTGAAGATGGCTCCGTGGAAGATAGATGGGGCAAAAAGGAAACCAGCAGTCCAGGAGAGGGAGTGTCTCATTGGAGTTGGAACATCGGAGTTGGAACATTTAGGATGATTCTGCCTCGCTCACTTCGCAAGTGACTTCAATGGCCGCTTCATGCAATCAACCCTTTCTCTCTTTGGGGCTTGGGGGAGCCCAAAGAAATTAGATCGAGAATAGCGGAGGACATCCCAAGCAAATGACCATGGGCAGGATGAATTCCTCCTGTTTGCCCGAGGATGAGAAGAGGAGCAACCACAAGTCATTTCAGTGCCAGTTACTATAGTGAAAACTCTTCAAGAATGCGAGTACAAGGCCAATGTGTAGTGGTGTCACAGGGGTTTTCACACAGTTTCACCTGACTCGATCTGGGATGCTTTCCCGAGCAACGACAGGCCCGTGGCATCCTGGGCTTCGAGGGCCAGTCCGCAGTGAGTCGCGAGGTGCAGAGCCGACTTCAGCGGCGTGCAGCAACTCCACCACTCCCAAGAGCGAGAGAGAGGGAGACAGAAGACTCCCCAAAAGAAAGCCGCGTATTCTGGTCAATGTACTAGAGAGAACGGAAACAAAGAACAAAGCGGTAGAAAAGTCACTTCGGCCCTCAGATGGGCATCGAATTTCTTCGGGCTGGCCACATCAAGGCTAAATGATTAAGTGTAAAAGGCAAGAGGACGGTCACTCACTCCAAGTCCCAAAACCACGCTTGGGATCCTTGAAAGACCTCAGACTTTTGCAAATACTAGCTGTGTTCTGGTAGAATTATTGCGTGGTGGCTGTCAGGGGATCTCCAACAATCTCTTCTTGGGTATATTTTGTATTAAGGCGTTTGTGAATAGTGTTCTAAGTGTTACATGGATTTAGTTGGCTTTTCTTCAATAGTCCTCCGCCCTGAATCAGCTCCCACCAAAAAACAACAACACTCACGGTCGCTCGCTTCGCTCGACTGCCAGGGCCTCCTCCGGTGCAGCGACTGAAGCCTGACCTCGCGGGCCGCGCAAAAGCACCGGAGGCCGGACATGGAAACTGGTTCGTCCGGGTGCCGGAGCCGATTGTTTTTCAGTCTCCGCTGTTGCGGTTCTGATGAGATAGCGCTTGATGGCCTTTTATAATGATTTGACTCGTCATCTTGGGTATTTGGATCTTGCATATGCTATGTTGATCTATGTTGAAACATTGGCCAAATCGGGTCTCAGGCATGCTCAACCGGCAGCCAAATGGCTCTCAGCCCTTACGGAAACCGTTGAAAGAACAGATCAAAACCGCAGGATCAGATGAAGACGATCAACGATTTGACACAGGAGCTTCAACCCAAAGTAATAACTATAACCTTGATTGCCATCAAACTTAGAGGAGATGAGCCGGTGAATGAGCGTGCACATGGCGCCGAGTTCCTTTTTCAGACTTCAGAGCCAAGCGACATCGATAACCTTCAATCGAAGCCATTATATGCTGGACAGTGACCTGGTCATGTGTCACCGGGCTGGTGTGCACATAGAATCCTCCAATCCTGAATCTTCCACGCCGACTTGTTTGCGCGCTCGATCCTTGCATGTTATGCAGTCGAAGCATGTGAACACATTTCTCACATATGACCTCCAATCTTAGCCCAACAGAGCAAGAACTTGCCACACAAATATATAGAGGTCATGAGTTCGTGATGTTCGCTAAAACGACACTGAGCTTTCAAAAGCCACGTTCGGCTGCTGCTCCTCCACTATGTGAGCCGGCGCTCACTAGTCTCCAGTGCTCCGTCCGACGCTCGAGCAGGCGCAAGTTGAGAAGGAGGCAGTTGAAGCAGGAGATTCCTCAAGCTGCAAGAAATACGCTGGACTGTCCTTGGCTGCAGTCGTGGGACCAAATGGCGCTCACGGCTGAACTTTTGACTCGACAGATCGCATCTTCCGTAGGACACGGTGTGGCACGGTGCATGGAATTGACCGATGGCAATGCCTTCCCTTATCGGTCAAGGGGTCCAAGGATTCCCGACAGATTTTGTACGAAATACTGCTGTTTCAGAGTGACTGAGGTTTCATGTGTCCACAGCCTAAGCTAACACTGGAGCTCCAACCGAGAAGTTGCTCCAATCATCTCCAATCGATGAATTCAGCCTGAGCTTCCGTTGAGTGTTGATGTCAAAGGCTGAAGAGGCTGAAGAGTCCAGCCATTGAGACTTGTTTGCCTCCCGCCATGAGTCACCGCTCACGGAAGTCCAAACATGCTTGCGGTGTCACAAGTCACTGTCGTGCGGTAGATCTCAGACTTGCAAGGGTCCTTATAGGAGTCACTGGCAAAATGATGTGAACCCATGACTCATATATGCTAGGGCTTGAGATGACACCACTTCCCACAGTGCCATGCTTTTCCACAAATTTCAAAAGCCTTTGCATGGGATTTCGTTGTCTCAAAGTGACTTGAACGTAGGAGATATGACCGCAGACAGCAATTGCGGAATTAGACGGCCGTCAAACTTGACACGGGGTGTGGATGTCTTAGGAAGCCAACTTCACAAGAGACTGCCTGTTTGTCCGCGAGCGCGATCGAATGAACAAGCGAACATGTGTATGTGCCGTGGACGCTGTTTCGTTTCAGCATAAGACCATGGGTCAAGATGCCCAGCCCGTGGATTTCAAGGGATTCTGGAAGATCCTTTTGTATGGAACTCCGTTGCTTCAGAGTGACAGCGGCCACAGCTGAACTTGAACATGCAAGGGTGTGGATGTCAAGGCGGTCAAGGACCTGCGGTCAAGAGCCCTTCGACACAACTTTGCGGGATGGCAGGCTCTCAAGAGCTTGTGAGCTTTTTATCCGGTCTCTTCCTGGCCTTGCAATATCTTGCAATTGTACGTAGCAGAGGAACTATTCATTCGCGAGTGAACGAGTCAGCAAGGCCTTTTTGCGACACGTTTGCGACTTGTTGCAAGGGTTCTTAAGAGTCACAGGCTGCACAATGATGCGAACACGCATCTGATAATGCAGGTACCAGTATGCCGGCTCGTTGGTCCGAAAACCACGCATCCACATAGCCCGTGGTGAACAGCCTGCCTGATTGCGTGTTCCAGGTGTCAAACATGCAACTGAACCCTGAAGCGCTGTTTGACATAAGAGCTTTGGATCATTCTTTGGGTTGCAGGTGCACCTCATTGGATACAAAAACCTTCACATTCCTTCTTCCACCGACTTCCAACTTAGTTTCTGAAAAGTAGACGCATTTGTTTGTGAAAAACCAAGGATTGAGAAGTTGGCCCAGTTGGCTGCTTTTCACCAAAGTTTGCTTTTTGCTTCGGTCGATTCCGTTCTGTGAGCCAACAGCTGGTCTTGCTCGAGTGGCAACCTGACTGGCTCCACAGACTGCTTGGCAACAGCCATCAGGGCCATCAGATGTTTTCAGCCAGAGGCATCAAGGCTTTTACCTTATGACAGTGAGTGGCCGGAGCTTGAGCCTGCAGACCGAAACGCTTGGATGGGAAAGATATTGTGGAAGGAAACGCATTCATATGGCCTCCTTCTTCAAGCAGCTGCCATGTCCGGGCTCGGCGGACTTTGTTCTTTGAGTGAACCCCCAAGCATGCTGGCACGGATACTCTCCATGGAGAATCCAAATTACTGTTCACATCTAACTACTGTAGTAGTGCAGCAGAGGTGCAAACAGAAACGGTCTTTCTCAAGAGCTGTTCCGCAAAGAATGCTCCTGCGCAAGGTGTCCAATTTGCTGCATACTGGGAAGCCCTTTTTGCGTTTGCAAATTTAATTGCTGCTACAGCTTGAGATGACGCACTTTTCCACTGTGCCAGATTGGCAGATTAAGTCCTATGCATACCAGGCAGCATCTTCAGCATGGGAATTTGAATGGAGCAGGTTCACAAGACTTGATTGTTCAATTGTTGCAGCATGAGTTGTGAGATATTTTTTTGCCTGGGAAAAGGGACCTGCAGCACCAAGGACGGAGCTGTTGTACATCAGCACAGCAGAGTTCCAGATGAGCAGCGGCCAAAACTTCCCAAGTAACAATTTGAAGAGAGGTTAATGTGGCCATGAGTCAAAACGTTTTGGTATGGAACATGTACTCTTGAACATCTCGTTCCATACCCCGTTCCATACCTGTGGAACAGCATGTCTGTTCGCCGTTCCATACCCATCGTTCCATACCTATCGATTCCTAGTTTACAATTGTTCGAGGTTCAATCAAAATGTGCGCTTTGCTTGCTGAAATACATTTACGGTGAGAAACGGGACTGAGATGACACGTCAGGTTTTTTTGGTACAATGTGTTCCATACGCCCGTCCCATACCTGTTCCATACCTTATGGAACAAGGGATCCGTTCCATACCCTATGGAACAGGAAGGTGCGCGATGTTCACCTGAGACCCGGAGTTTTGACGCACACCCATGTACTATGCCTGCGCGAAAGCAAAACATGCAGTCGCGAAAGATCCGCGCAAGACTGTGCGAACTTTTCACTGGCGAAAGCTGAAAGCTCCGGACAGTTGGCAAAAGCTTGCGAAATCAGTTCCGTCCGCGAAAGCTTGCGAAAGTGTTTTTGTACAGAATGCAGCGCGCGAAAGCCAAAACTCAAGCCGCGAAAGTGTTGCGAGAGGAACTTGCGAGAGAAGAGCCCATTAGAACTAATTCTCGATAGGTTTTGAGCAATGCTCAGATGAGTTATCACCAGCGCTGGTGTAACGTCATGTCAGCCACAGAAAACGACTCGTTTTCCAGAGAATTTCCAATCTGAAGCTTCAACGGGCCTTGACTTGTTCGGACAGTGTCTTCATCTGGGGCAACCTTAAATCTTGCAGTATGTGTGACCAATCCTTCAGGTCCACCCAGAACCAGACAGTTCTTTTGGATTCTTGTAGAGTTTCCTCCGTAGTAACCCTATATGATTGGTTGACCTGTACCCCATATCTAATGCGCTTTATTGGTTTCACATGCCTCCCGAAACTCAGCCAGAGCTCCCTGCCCGGGGCATCGTCGGCACCGCTCATGAAGGTCGAACCACTTCGCCAAGAAAAAACTCGCTCGATCTTAAGCTCGCTACACATGAGTAGCTTATGTTTATTGCATGATAAAATTTAGATTAGACTGCAACTCCACAAGTGTTTGCGAAGGCATTTGTGTGATACATTGTGTGTAGCGAAGGCTCGCGAAGCCTTTGGCGTAGGCTGTTGGATTTCACACAGGCGAAGCCAACTCGCGAAGGCAAACTTAGAGCCTATGAAAGGTTGAATCTGGCGTGTCGGAACCGCGAAAGCATTTCGCGAAGTCTCTGGTGTTGCGCGAAGCCTCGCGAAGCCACCCTTCCCACAAATTCTGACCATGCGAAACCTCCAGCGTAGGCAACCCAGCAGTGTATAAGCACTTTACCTTTTAAAAAACCACGGCTCACATGAAGCTTTGATCTATACCCCTGCCCCTGCAATTCATGTTTGGACAGTTTGCAAACCTAGAATTCCAGCAGCAACAAAAACAATTTTTGAACCCAAGCCCCAAGTGGCACGATTTTGTTGTTTCCCCCATAGTAACCCTACATGTGCCGCCGACGCATCTCTTCGTCCACTGCGTTGGTTGCGTCTCCAAGATTCTCTCAAACTCGTTTTCCAGATAATTTCCAATCTCAAGCTTCAACGGGCCTTGACTTGTTCGGACAGTTTCTTCATTTTGGGCAACCTTAAATCTTGCAGTATGTGTGACCAATCCTTCAGGTCAACCCAGCCCAGCACCAGACAGTTCTACAAATTTGGCACAAGTGCTTGAGGTAAAGGCGCTGGCCTTGATTTCTCATGATTCCTTTTGTTGTTGCTTTGCGCAAAGTTGGGGACGTCCCCAGCTGCATTTCGATGAGGCTATCGAAGTCCCGTCAATGAGAATTGGGGACTCTGACTGTGGCGGACAAAGAGAAGCTTTCTGCTGACAAGGGGGCGTTTTTACCATGAGCCATCCGTTCGTGCAAACGTGTTTTAACGTTTGACCCTGGCAAAAAAAGGCATGACGTTTGCCCTCAAGAAACCTTGGCGGACAAACATCCACAAAGTCATCTGTGCAAGATGACCATGGATGGACGGGCAATTGCCCTTTGCCGTATATGATTGGTTGACCTACCTCACGAAGCTCAGCCTGAGCTCCCTGTTTTGGGTATCGTCCGCACCGCTCACGTTCGATCTTAAGCTCACTACACATGAAGCTTGGAGCTATGCCCCTGCCCCTGCAATTCATGTTTGGACAGTTTGCAAACCTAGAGTTCCAGCAGCAACAAAAACAGTTCTTGAATCCAAACCCCAAGTGGCACAGCACACACGTTGTCATCAGCATCAGGCAGAAGTCTTCATGTTTGTAGTCCGTCATGCAACAAGTTCTTGAGAAAACCGCGAGCTGTGTGCAGCAGTGGCAGTAGGAAGCCAAAACAAGATTTCTTCGGCGCAGCAAATCACGAAAGGTAGCTCAAGCTTGTGCATTGAGTTTGGTCCTGTAAGAGTTGATTCTGTTCGTCGGGCCCCCTGCGCCGGTTCACGCCGTCATGGACTTCTACCAGGGTTACTTGTGATTGCCTGCTACCTTTCGTTCACCCCCCTCCTCTCTCAAGTACGTATTGAGAGGTTCCCAAAGGAAGAGACCGTGCTACGCTCAAGCAACACAGACAACTGCCATTTGAAGTCATTGTCCAAGTGACATCTTGCAGGTCTTCCATGACATTCAGTGGAATGAATTGGTGAGGAAGCCGTAACCGGTCTGGTCAAGAGCCTAGTGCTGTACATGTGCTGTAGGTCTATCAGTTTGTGCCATTTCTGGTTGCCCGCCCGCCCACCCACAGAGAAGCATCAGAGTTGTAAGATGTGTTTTTTTTGGATTGTCAAGAAATGAAAGGGCGTACTCTGAGGTTGCAGGGTGGCAGTGTGGCAGCCTCCTTCTGAGGAAGGTATCATCACATGACCATTAGACCCCATGACTCCGTGACCACAAATCCGCATCTCCGCAATCTCACCCCATAACCCCACCAAGCATTGTGCATTTCTGTTAGACACCACATATTATTGTCATATCATATTCTGCTGACCAGACCATTTGAGCACACCGACTGGGCTGGTTTGGGGGCAGAACGCAGCTTTGCCCAACAAGAGCTTTACATTCAGGACAGCCAGAAATTCAGTGACATCTTGCAGGTCTTCCAAGTCAGCGGAATGAATAAGTGAGGGTTTGCCAGAAGCCCGGAGAGATTCCTAAAGGAGAAGACCTTACTACGCTCAAGTGGATTGGGGCGCATTTTTGAAGTCTCCGCCACCCTTTCGGCTTTCTCTGTTGTTCTATACTCTCTGAGTGGAAGCAAGTGGTCTGGATCTCTGCAAACATTGAGTTAGAATTCAATTCGGGAGAGATCCCAATTCTCTCTGGGCACGAGGTTGAATTTTGACCATTACTATCAACACTGAAAATAGTACAGTCATGCGCATGCGGCCATGCCTCGCTTTGGCGCAAAGCTGGAAGAAAGGATTCAACATGACAATATGGGCATCACAGCTTGGTTGTTTGCCTCAGAACCGCCGTCGCTGAGGATTGAAGACACCCCAGCCCCCAGCTTCACCCTGCCGCTGTACAATTAGCATGCTGGGCAAGAGGTTCCAGGAGGCCGTATGATTGCTGGGTTTGTGACTGGATCTAAAATAGAAGACCTCCTCCTACAAGATGGCCCTGATGGTTGCAACCCAAAAGGTCCCTTGGTGGAAAGGCTTAGAGGCCACTGTAGGCGCTGTACCTGGCGAACCTAGGCAGGTGTTTTCTTGAGCCATTCCCTTTGAGACAATGTAATCATTTGAGTGTCCTCACTCAATTCATATGAGTGAAACGACTCCTGCAAGCTTGTGCGCTCCGGGCTGGTGCGCAGCACCAAGCTCAGCTGCAAACAATTTGCAGAAGCAAACGCCGGGCTGTTCATAACAGGGTCCGTGTGAATCTGTGCATTTCAGAACCAGAAGAACTTCAATCTCCCGGTTGAGGTCGTGATGTCCATACAACTGCCTGCTCACTGACTCAATTTGTTCCTACAAGTCACAACAATGACAGAGAGCGCCAACGAACCATCGACCCAGTAAGATGCATCTCATTTTGGATCGAATCATTTTCAGCTCCGGAGCTGGCAAGCAATCACAGGCGAGAACCACCCCTGGAACCGCATCAGTTTGTCGAGTTCGAAGTGAACACGATTCAAGCTAGCGTTCAAAATGATTTAAGCATAGCATCGAGTTGTTCTGCACCTCAGTCCACTGTATTCCTGTTGCCGTGTCAAAGCCTCAGCATCGCTTAATCTCTGTGGAGGACAGCCTTACGCCCCGCAGCAAATCAGTCGACTCCTGTTTCTGGGGACATCTAGAGCCTGGACAGGCTTCATCAAGCTCAGCGACAACGTTTCTGTGGTATCATCAAGCCTTGCATGAATAGGCTGGTGTAGACATTTGGCCCTTTCCCCACCAGGACCACCAGATGTAACTTTTTTTTGATTTGTTTGGGTACGATATTTTTAGATTACTCTGCTCGAGTTCTAGAAATCTGCCCGTTTTAGATCCCAAATGCTTTTGAACTAATGGTCCCACCCTCCAGCGCGCACCGCCACTCACACCGCCTTGGACCTGGACGACCTGGACAAGCAAGCATCAGCCGGGAATCCCAGCGGCTGTCTTTTTTCACGCGCTGAGGGTCCTCTTGTACTTCATGAGCACTCGTGTGAACGAGCGAACGCAAGTGGTTAAGCTGTGGGTTTTGCGAGATATTCTTGCCACTTTTGCCCACGTAGTCCTCATCTTGCCGACAAGAAAAGTCTCAGCCACACACAGCACAAAGTGGATTGATCACGTATTTGGCTCCGTTATGGATTTGATCTTGTATCTCCCACCTCGGGTATACACGCACGTATAGTAAGGACGGATGTGTTTCCAGGCCATCCACACAAATGGATCCCAAAAATAAACTAGCCAAAGGTACACCACATGTGCATCTTCGGCTTCACCCTGTACAGCTTTTGCTGCCTCTCCCGGATTAGCCGGGCAAGAGCTCCATACCCTCAGGCCGGGGATGAACAGAGTAGCTGCGTCATGTGCAGCGATCCACACACCGTGTTGGTAGAGGCCACGAAACCATGCATTCCCTACATCAGCTGTGTACTTCATGATATCGAAATAGTCCATGTCGGCAGGATCCATATATGAGTTCATTGTCATGAGCATGGCATGTTATTTAGCAACGTGTGTACACATGCACCCAATGAATTCCTTTCCAACTCCAATGGCCCACGTGTTGGCCAAGTCCGTGCGCATACTGTAAGGTGCAGCACCTGGCGCGTTCCTCAGCACAGATAGCGCACAGCGCGTTTCCTGCTCGTCCATGGAGCAGGCTCCCGGGATGACACAATATCATGGAGACATCCTTCTGACCCCAGCTTGTACCAATCCTCGGCACTGTCGGCCAAGAAGAAACGCACCAAGTGCAAGTGACCAGCTCACAACACATGCACTGAGCTTACTTCGGGCTGAGGGTCAGTCTTGGCACAAAAGTGGCAAACCCGTTTTGATAAGAACCCGGAGGCCAGACTCATGGCCTTTTTGGGATAGGGCCATGTCGCCCTTCAGCACGACGTAAGCAACACGTAAAAGCACTCTCCACGAACCTCAAAGAACTCACCACAAATTGCACGCTTTGGAAAGAATCGAAAACAGCATAGCGCGTATCGTGACATGTCACTGTGATTCCGGATGTGAACACTGTTTGGAGGTCAGTGACCATATACCCGGAAATGCCGTCGAGCGTTGCATCGTGCTTTGCATAGTTCTTTGGGGGGCATCAGCGAAGACAACAGTCTCGTGGTGAACGAGTGCCTGGTTCACTTCAAACTCACATGAAACAGATTTGTGTGCACATGCAGAAATTGATATATATATATATATAAGTATATTGACCTTCAATCTTGACCATGTACTTTTGTGTTCAAGCTCCGCATGTACCCGGCTTTGACTGAGCTCCTCAAGGTCTTGCACTGGGGATCCACTAGTGGTTGGTGGGGATTGAGTTGTCCGGCTCACTGTTCTTCTAGCCCGCTTTTCGTTGCCTGCTTTTTCATTTGCGGCTTCTGTGTGGGCTCTTTGTGCACTGTGCTTGCTGGATTTTGGTTTCTCTCTCCCTTTCGGCCACCTCACTTGGCATCCCCTCCTGTGCACAACCAGCGGACTCAGCCAGTCCCTAACTTACGCCTGTCGGCGTACCTTTATGAGCGCAATCGCCCTATTGATTGATTCTGTCAAGGCCGTTGCTGCTTCACTGCGAGTCATCGCAGATACTCTCGAGGCTGCTGCCAATCGTGCCTCAGCTGTCCCCTTTGCCACTCTCACCGAGGAGGAGGTTCAGGATTGGGATCGCGAGGATTTGGAGGACGAAGCTGTTCAGTCTGCCCGGGCCAGGACTACTACCTCCACTACTTCAGGTGGGGAATCTTCTGGATTGCAGTTTGGTGGATCAGATTACAATTCTGTTGCTCAAGCTCTTCCGGCCCTACCTGTCCATTGTCTGGACATTTGTGGCCGCCTTGGAGGCACTCAGGAGGAGGTCCGTGCTCGTGCTCAGAGAGCTTGGGACGCAGGTTGCTGGGCGAAAGCAGTCCTGGACGGCAAGGTTCCAAAGCCTCGACCTACACCAAAGATCACTCAGAAAGCTGCTTGCTACATTGTGCTTCGTGCTCCTGGCTTGGTTCGTCCTGTCAGAGTTGACTCAGCTGCCGAGTACTTCAAGATCCTGCCTCGCTTTGGAGAGGGATCACTATCTCACTCCTTCCCTTCGCAGGCCGAGGGTCGTGTCTACTGTCTTGCAGCCGGAGTTCTCTTCCCTGAGCAGGGGGGACTATGACTTCCCTGACCATAGAAGATATCAAGTGCCTCGACCAGGGCATCGTTGCTACTTATGTCATGAGGTTGGACTTCACGACTGGGGGTGGCGAAACTGGATATCCGGAGGCCTTTGTTTTCCCAATTATGAAGAGAAAGGATGGTTTGTTATGTGCAGTTCCCATGGATTTCATCCCGGACGAGGCCCTAGATGGTGGCAGCTTTTCGGCGATGGAGGACCTCATTGGTCCGTCTCGCAAGGTATCGGTTCCAGCAGTCATGGAGGAGATGGATGGCACAGAGCTTGCACTGGACTTCGAGATCGAGTGCCTTCTGGTGGACTTCCATGCAAATATTGTCGGCTTCATCAGGGACTTCGACCCTGTGACGGAGGGAGATGGCATACTGCCGTATTACCGGGACAACCCCGACGTGCTCCCCGAGGCGAACTCCCTTCTTGCGGCAGCCCATCATTGGGTTGGAGAGGGGGGAGAGCGAGTCAAGTTCTACTCGGCTGCGGAGGAGGAAGCAGTGGTGGTAAATCCTCGATCGCTTCCGGCAAAGCAGAAGAAGCCCAAAGCTCCGGCTGCTCCCAAGAGGGTGACCACTGCGGCTCTGGCCGAACAGCTGGCGGCAATCTCCGAGGCCTTGCCCAACATCACAGGGCAGTTGACCGAGCTAGCTCAAAGGCAAGACCGCTTGGATTTGTCTATGGCCGGTGCGGCCTCAGGGGGAGGACCTCGACTACCGCCTCATCAGCAGCTCTTTGCTCCTCCGACGACCAAGCTAGATGCGGAGGCCCAAGCAAGGTTTTTGAGGGCGATCGGAACTCCTCCTCGCCTACGTCCGTCTCCAGAGAAGAGAGCTTCGAAGGAGGCGGCGCCAGCAGCTTTGCCAGAAGACGAGCCGGTGCTCCTTCCCTCCGATCCCGACTACAACAACGCGAGCAAAGCAGCTGGAGGGCCTCAGCCTCAGGTGACAGAGATTCTGGCCCAGCAGTCTCTTGCGCTTACAAGCCTGGTGGCACATCTAGCTTCTCAGGATGGCTATCCAGATTTGGCTACTTCTACCAGCTCTTCCCTGTCCATGAGAGGAACTCTGAAGCGGGAGAAGCTCATGAACGATCTGGCTGCCAGAAGGGGCGACTTCTTCCTCAAGGTAAGTCAGAATGCTTTCAGACGTTTGAGGCCTACAGAAGCAGTTCCTACCGCCCTGGACTCTTTCCCGAAGAAAGGTATCTTCACAAAGTATCTCGAACGGCAAGGAGGGTATGTGGGGCATCGGGATCAAGGCCTGATCATGTGGCTCCTGGCTTTTGTGGCAGATCAAATGATGGCGGAGGACTATGTCGGGGCTCGCGAGCACTTGGCACTCGCGATGGTTTCAATAGAGCAAGCGGCGCAAGACGGCATGAAGTGGGATGTGGCCTGGCTGCTCTCTCTTCAGGAGGATCCACCTCCGAGCCTCTTTGCTTCGAGACCGGCATCGACCAACCCAAGACTGCGGGCCTTTGCACCGCTCTGCCCACAGGAGTGGGCGACAGTTGCCTTAGGCTATGTCAAGGAGGTGGACCTCATCAGCTCCCGCCGGCAGGAGTCACTTCACCCGAAGAGCCCAGGGAGCCAACAGATGCCCACCAAAAAGCCCGAGGACAAGGATGCATGGAAGAAGAAGCCTCGCTTCCCGAAGAGGCCAAAACAGGGAGCCGAGGAAACCACCAGTTGAAGGCTCGAGCCAGAGGAAAAGCAACTATGGTACAGCAGAGCTCTCCTGTTAGGTTATGTTCCGGCCTATGTTCCGAGATGCCCTTTGAAGCATCTTGCCAGGCTGAAAACCATGACAAGAGCCCTATCTTGTCTCAGCAGACATCGAACCTCCTTCCTAAGGATGGGGTGCCTATGTGGGACAAGCTACAAAAGTATTCTTTTCTTTCGTGGGCTTCATCATTGCCAACGAAGATTTTGTCTTCACGGACTCCTTTTGCCGAATTCATTCGAAGTTCTCTCCAAAGCCAACCTTTGCATGTTTGTGCAGGTGAACAAGCTCTTTTCCCTCTGCCTATTCCAAAGCATGGGCTCTTCAGACGCTTGAGGTGTGGTGGTCGTATGAGGAGGAGGATCATTTTTGACCGTGTATTCCATATGATCATCATGGCACTCAATTTTTGGCATGCTGACTTCACCTTTGTTCCATTGGAGTCGCTTTGCAAGCGTCCTTCTTCTGCCCAGATCGAGGTGTTCAGGAATTTGAAGAGGCTGTTGAGGGCTTTCGGTAGCTGCGAGGAGACATTTGATCTTCCTGCATGCGGCCGTAGAATACCAACTTTGATGGCTCTGCTAGCTGACCTCTCGGACGTTGTTACCTGGGAAGGAGTTGGTGGAGATCCATATTTTCGTGCTTTTGCTGGGACCACTGGAGGACTAGCGGAGTTTGCCCCTCGTGATCTTTCGAGGGCCCCAGAGCTCATTCCATACCGTGCTCTTGATCCTTCCCGATTGAAGCTTTCAGGGCGGGGTCAGTGGGATCCAGCGCCGTATCTCTCAGATGCCTTGTGGATGGCATACATGGAGCCTGCTGCTTTGTTGTGGACCTCCCATTTGCGGACTGCAGACGGTCCCCTGGTCGCTAGAGAAGATCCACTGGCGGTTCAAGGTCTTGTGCCTGTTTGGGACATGAATGGACTTCTTTGGCTTCGAGATGTCCCTTTGCAGCAAGGAGGTGAGGACCTCGCTATGCGCTTCTTCAACTGCTACAAATCAAATCAGATAGATCGTATGATTGGAGATCGTCGCTCAAGAAACTATGTCGAGGGCCGGCTGACTGTCGCCTCATCGGGATTGCCATCGTCCCAATGTTTGCTTGAGCTGGAGGTCAACGCTGCAACTCAGAGGCTCTCTATATGTTGCGCTGATCGAAAAGATTTTTATCATCAATTCCAAGTGTCTCCTCAGAGGGCATCGACCAATGCTTGCTTCCCTTTGGTCCCAAGGAGGTTGTGCAGAGGACTGCCGCGTTTGGTGCCTGGACCTCAAGAAACATGAAGAAGGCGCCCTATGACCGCCTCAAGCAAGGGGATCAACTTGGTTTTCAGAAGGGTTCAACTACACAGAAGAAAATGAGAGAGGAGCCTACTGCTTTTCAGATCTGTTTCAATAGCATTCCTCAAGGTGACCATCTTGGAGTAGAATTTGCAACAGAGGCCCATCGAGGTCTACTGATTGACGCGGGCCTGATGAGCAGAAAGAAAGAGATGCGTGCAGGACATCCCTATAGAGGAAGAGGTGAAGCATCAGGACTGGTCATCGATGACTTCTACTCCATCTCCACGGTGCCTGCGGATCTTCCGGCTAGCTCGACGGCTGAGGAGGCAATAGGCTCTACGTCCGTGGCCGTGCAGGACATGCTCAAAGCTAAGGAGATCTATAACAAAGCTGGGCTGCTCGGATCGGATGACAAAGATGTTTGGGATGCATGCCATGCAAAAGTCACCGGAGCCGAGATTGACAGCTCTCTACCTACAAGGAGAAAAGGCATGACCCTGATCGCAGCTCCGATCCGCAAGAGGCTCGCACTGGCTTTTGTTTCATTGGAGCTATGTAGCTTGAGGACCTGCACTGATGCGCTGTGGGCTTGCCTGATTGGAGGCTGGACAAGCTGCCTGATGTATCGAAGGCCTCTCATGTCGCTCTTCTCTGAGGTGTACCAAGTCATCGATGTGGAGGAGTGCAATCAAGAAGCCCCCAAGGTGATCGGGCTCTCCAGGAAAGCAGCTCAAGAGGTCCTTTTAGCAGCTGTGCTCTGCCCGCTGTGTGCTACTGACGTCGCTGTCCCCTTCATGGACAAATTGTTTTCTACTGACTCTTCGGACGCAAAGGGAGCAGTTGTTTCAAGAACTATTTCTCCATCTATGACGAGGATTCTGTGGAGGACAGGGAGGAAGAAGTCAAGCTATGTGCGCATGCTGACCCGAGCGGAAGCGGTTGTGAGAAAGCTGGATTGGGATCGAGAAGAAGACTCCTTTGGTCACATCCAAGATCCCGAACAACCAGAAAGACCTCGTGCCTTCAGGTTCCACTTCATAGAGATTTGTGGTGGTGCAGGAAAGGTCACCAGAGCAGTCTCCTCTCGAGGTTGGATCTGTGGCCCTGTTTTAGATCTGGACGCTTCCGAGCACTACGACCTTGCGTGCCTCAAGGTGATCAGTTGGCTCTTCCACTTGCTTGAACAAGGCTGGCTTGATTCATTCATGGTTGAACCACCTTGCACGACGTTTTCTCCGGCACAACATCCAGCTTCCAGAAGCTATGAGAAGCCGAGGGGATTTGACCCCACTGAGAAGAAGACTTTGAAGGGCACTACATTGGCACTGCGTGCTTTGGCTCTCATGGACTTAGCCTCTGTCCTGGGCGTTCCTGGTTTGTTGGAGCAGCCTAGGAGATCGAAGATGCGAAGGCTTGCGGAATGGCTTTTCCTTGTGCAAAATGGGAGAGCTCATGAAGTGTGGACATCCTCTTGCATGTTTGGGTCGCCCCACCAGAAGGAGTTTGTCTTCTTGCTTTGCAACATGTCAGGAGAAGGCTTACACCGTGCCTGCACAAAGGACCATGACCACATCCCTGTTGCTGGAGCTTTCACTAAGCCTTCGGCCACCTATACTGATGAGTTAGCAGAAGCCCTGGCAGGTAGTTTCGATCGTGCGCTGAAACAAAAGTTCTCCCAGGGTCACTATGAGTCTCAGGAGCTAAAAGGACTCGAAACCCCTCTTTGCAATGACCTCCTGCTTGGTGGCAAGTGGGAGGAGGAGAAAGTTTGGAGGTGGAAGTCTCCAAGACACATCAACATCCAGGAATCCTTTGCCGCTGTCTGCCTCTTCAAAAAGCTTGCCGTATCGAGCCCGAGGTGTCGCTTTGTCACGGCCATGGATTCTAACGTGAGCTTATCTTCCCTCGTGAAAGGAAGGTCTCCATCCTATGGGCTCAGACCTGTGATGAGGAAGGCTGGGGCTACATTGATTGCAGGATGTCTCTATCCCTCTTACCACTTTGGCCCGACTAGACTCTTGCCGGCAGATCATCCTAGCAGAGATGCAGAAATGCCAAAACCGAGTCTATCCTTTCTCAAAGGCGATGAAGATGAAGATGCCCTCTATGACCTGATGCAGGTATCCGGGCTCAGGAGACATCAATCCAATTGGGTTCGACTGTGTCTTCTCTTGCTGTCTGAATTGCCTCCCTGGTTCGGCTCTTCCGAGAGTTGGAGATTCAGCCATGTTGCAGTGAAGCATCATCCGGCACGACATGGCTACAGATCATCCGGAGGTATCTCTTCCGGTGATTGGGACTTTGACTTCACCTGCGGCTACCCAGGAGAGGGGCCTTATAACAGCTTCAGCAGATGGTGCAACTATGTCTTCCTGACAGGCCCTGTGAGATGCCTCAGCTTTTCTCTGGCCGTGCCGTTGGTTGTGTGGAATCTACGCGGCTTGGATTTCAGCGCAGCTTCAGCCGCCTTGTCCTTGCTTCTTCCAGCTACTGCTGTCTGCATCTTTGGATTTTCTTGCTGCCCACACAGATGTCCCGTCGGTATGGATTTTGAGAAGGGGGATAGCTCGGCCATTGCAGGTGGAGCTCGCTCTTTCCGTCCTTGTTCCGTCGGTGGTTCCCCTAAGGTTGGGTTCTGGTTCATTCTTTTGATCCTCAGTGCAAGAACAATAGACGCGGTAAGCCATGGCCCTCGTTTGCTTCCCAGAGACGCAAGAGAAAAGGCAAGGGCTGCTGGACGAGTTGATTTTGACCTGCCTCGAGGTAGACCTGTTCTCGGAAAGACCCAACAGAACAGAGACCGCCTTCTGGACCAGTTCGACGATTGGTTGATGACTGAGGGCTTTTCTCTGCAGAAGCTTCTTTTTGTTGGCGAGCCTGACATTGAGGCTATCAATGTGTTGTTGGAAAAGTATGGACGGCAGCTCTACAAGGCAGGACGCCCGTATGGGCATTATGCTGAGACCATAAATGGTATTGCGGGCCGAAGGCCACGGATCAGGCGATCCTTGCAGCCGGCTTGGGATTTGGCGTACACCATTTAGCATTACCGTGGCAGGCGTTGCTTTGTTTGTTGTCTACCTCATTGAGTTGGGGCTGGACCAGAGTTGCTGGAGTCATCGCCTTGTCTTGGGGAAGCCTTTCAAGGATTGGAGAAGTCTTGAGCGCTGCTAGGCAGGATTTGATCCTGCCATCTGACGTTGGTTTCTCCATAGCCTATGGGCTTCTTCAGATAGCTGAACCAAAGACAAGGTACAGGGCGGCACGCCACCAGATCGCAAAGATTGACCAGCCACAGTTGTTGAAAGTTGTCCAGATCGCCTTCCAAAATTTGGACCCTAGATGTCGTCTCTGGCCTCAATCAGGCCAGACCATGAGAGCGAGGTTCCAGCGATTGATCGCTGCTTGTGGTTTGGATAAGCTTCCCAGGTCCATTTCTCGAGGAATAGACCTTGGAAGTCTGAGAGCAGGTGGAGCCTCTTGGATGTTGATGGTCAGTGAAGATTCAGAGATGACAAGGAGGCGGGGGAGATGGATCAATGCAAAGATCATGGAGATCTATGTGCAAGAAGCTTGGTCGATTCAATTCCTTCACTCCCTTACTCCTGAGGTCAAAACTACAATTCTTGATGGTGCTGCTTTCTTTCCTGTTTTGCTGGAGACAGCGTTGGCGTGGCACCGATCGGGCATCCCCGAGAGAGTTTGGCATATCCTCCTGCACAGAGGCCTCCGAGCTTGAAAAGGATGGGTTGTTGGAAGAGTTGGGTGGTTGACTTGTTGTTGTTGGCCAAATGGCCCTTGTGCACCCTCCATGGCTTTGGAGAAAAGGAAGTGCGAAAGATT
>CAXAMN010027950.1:363732-375112 GCA_963970005.1 Durusdinium trenchii
CCTTGTGCACCCTCCATGGCTTTGGAGAAAAGGAAGTGCGAAAGATTATATAATATATATATATATATGCACAAGTTGAAAAGGTCAAAGTTCCCGTGAACGGAAACAGGAACTGGAAGGACGTGATCAAGATCGGGTTTTTGCTCTTCCCCCTGCCTTCGTCTCCATGAATCAAGTATGGAATGATTCTGCCAAAGTCGGTGAAGGTGGAGAACAGAGTATGCTGTGGATCTAGGATTTTGTACCTCTCTCAGAATCTATTGTACATCTCCGTGTATCGGGCGGAGTCTTTCCCAATCCTATGACCTCCAAGGACACATTGGACTTGTGTTCCAGTAGGTAGCGACCCCACTGTTCTAGACCGATGAACGGATAGTCCAGATAAACTGCACGGACTGTCGGGCGCAGCTGGACCTTCAACTTTACCATTCAAACGTGCACAGGAAGGAGCCAGCCCTCTTTTTGGATGATTCTATGGAAAGTCTTGGAAATGTGTTTTCGGCCACTCACTGTGAAGGTTCGCCAAGCTCGGCAAAGCGTCATAAGCTTGGGATCTTTGCCGCCTGGCCCACGCATGCTTCATCATGCTTCTTGGAATCCAAGCCTACAAAATATGAACATGCACTGCATGCATGCGTGCTGCAAGTCTTGCATCCTTTATTGACATGCGCAAACCCCAAGTGCTCATGTATAGCGCGAAGGCCAAGGCACCCAATCTCTTCATTCTCTTGCTGGTCACACGTGCAAGTCGAACCAAAACTCGATGGGCAGATTTTGCCTAAGGTGAACACATATATTATAGAAGGTCTTGCAGGTGGCCCGTATACACAAATAGAAAATACATTAAGTGTGCGCCCCTTTTGGCCTCTCAACCTTTGTTTGCGCAAATACATGTGGGAGTTGATCGAAAACCCCGTGTAAGGAGATTTATATAAAACAGCCTTTCAGATGTTGTTAGAACCATCCGCGAAAGATTCGCGATGAGGTTCGCGAAAGTATCTTATTTTCCGCGAAAGATTTATCGAAGGTCATCGCTTTCATACGTTTTCCTTTCTGAGGGACTGACAAAGAATAGAAATAGAAGGCAATCTTCCGGCAGAGCTGGTGGGCGGAAGTGTCCCCATATGTCACAGACTAACGAATTGAAGCCTCAAAATTTCCGTGCCCAGCCCTGGCAGTGCGTAAAGGATTCTCCGATTCCTGTCCCCACTGTCATAGACAAGCAACCTGAGTAGGCGCAGCCCTGTCAGTGAGGCAACGACCTACAGCTGTGCAGATGTTTGCATACGGCATACGGCTTCCCCGGGAAAGCGCCAGTGAAATTTCGCGAAAGATCCGCGAATGTGCCGCTAAAGTCCAGGTCCCCAGCTTGAGGCCCCCCACAGATGCTGCAAGTGACCCTGAGTTGGTCATGCTGCAAGATGTCTGTCCCTATGACATGTTCCGGCTCATGTTAGCTAGACATGGTTGTAGGACCATGCTTCGCGATGAGGCCGCGAAAGATCCGCGAAAGATATCTTTTTTTTCCGCGAAGAATGGCCATTCCAGGATGAAAGAATATTGATCAACCACCATGTATGCAAAATACCTCAAAAAGCCATGACCCTCTTATAGGCAGTTGAGCTGCGCCATTTTAACCCGGTAAATAACTCATCCGCTAGATCTGAATTTGTAAAAGACGAGCTGGAACTGCGAGCAACAGTGTTTATCTGGTGCGGATTTGGATCGCTGAGGCTAGACTTGGCCTTTGGATGGAGATCTCGATCGTGAGCAGGCACCTGCATCCGCAGATGACGAGGTCTTGAGAATATTGCAAAATGTATATATGACCTACATCGAAAGAACTGCAGTCCATGCTTTTTGTTTTTTCCACCAGGCGCCCCTTCTTGCGTGACCGGGGTGTTCCCTTGGTCGTTGCCTTTGCCTTGGCCGAAGGCCTGGATGGACGAGACGGCTTCGAAGGCTGAGAAGCCGGAGCAGCCTAGCCCTTGGGGGCGATGGCAGACTTCAAATTCCTGGGCCGCGTCATGCAGCGCATGGAGGCACCTCGATGTTTCAATTTGGCTTTTATGATGTTTTAATATAGCCTTAACCTAGGTTCTTGGCTCGGACAATTGCATTTTGTTAAGTGCCATATCCAACTTCGTGACTTCGTGATCTCCACCATTTTGGATTTGATGGCTGCCTCGTCCAACCTGAGGTACTGTGTAAACCCGGGATTGTATTGGCTTGTGACCCCTCAAAAGTGGCTGATTCAACGTGTTGTTTGGGATCGACGATCTCACGGGCGACTCCAAGTTCCAAGAGAGCACTTTAAAGAAACTTCTATTCCGTGACAGCGCGAGTCTTTTGAGAGCAATCCACAAAAAGATCATTGCTGGGGAGCGATGGGTGTTTTTTCACCTAAGACCTAAGAAGAACCCTGCAGGAACGAGGAGCAGATCGGTGACATGTCGGTGCCATGACATGTATGGCATTCTCTTGGAGGACAGTGTGGACGCAAAGCCTTGGGCCGGGGTTGGGCTTGGGCAATGGAAATGAACCTGCATACTTTTAAGTCATGGTGTTTTGTCAAGGAACAAGAAGCCTGCACTTCCAAGAAAGTCCATAGATTTACTGCAATAGTCGAAGTCAAAGCTTGCGCAGTAGAACCCTTTTTATGCCTAGGAGGAGGAGGAGGTGGTAGAATGATCTCTCGGTTTCATAGACTTAAGTACAAGCTAGGTTTATGGCCATTCTGACATTCTTTCGTTGTTTGAGCAGCTCCTGAAAAGACTTCAAAGAAATGTACGGGTTGGGCTTGCTTTGGAAAATCACTCCTAGCCAGCGTCAGCGCCTAAGCCACAGGTGCCAGAAGCCCACCGGACTTGATTTTGATCCACGTACAGGTTGAGTTCCCGACCACGGCAACCAGAACCTAGGCATTCGGTAATATTGCTCCAACTCATCACCTTTTTGCATCTTTTTGCAGCTCAAAGAATCCAAACCTGGCTAAAGCTCCTTTAAGCCAGCTATCTCTCAGTTCAACTTCCAACACCTTTGAATCTTGTTGCAGACTCTGTCGGCAGAACATGGGACCGACTTTCGTGGTTTGCGAAGAAAGAAGGCCCCAAGGTCGGCATCCGACTCGACTGGCCAAGGCCAGATGTCTTTCACACCTTCTTTGGCCTGGCGGGCTTGTCGTTGATGAGGCCGGTCCTGAAACCCGCCGATTCACGCCGGGAGGGTCGGTGTGGAGGCTGTCGGCCAGTCGGTTCTGGGTGGCGCCTGCGGGTGGTTGGTAGGCCCTCTGGCGCTGTGTTTCATCCCCCCCACCAGTTTTTGGGAGATCTGCAAGTCTAAGTGCTCCATCGGTGACCTCGTTCGGCGCCAGGAAGGATTTGGCCCCGATCCAGTGCGTCTACGCGCTGGTGAAACAGCGGTCGGAGCCATCTGCACCAGGTGGGTCTCAGATCGTCCGAGACACAGGCTCACATTGAAAGGTTCCAATCCACACCTGAACCGCTGTTGTTGCATACCAGGACACTTTTCAGGTTTTCAGGGGATATGTGTGTATTGATATCAGGCCATATCATGGATGCAAGTGCAATTCAGTCGTTTTTCTTTTGAGCAAGTAGCGGCTTTGGGCGCTCCCATTTGCATCAGATTTCTTGCCACTCATTCGGCAATGTTTTGGATCTAGCACTATACCGAGCTACCCGTCATGAGCCGATCCTTGCATACGGATAAGGATCATGTTTGAAGTGATCGATTGACTGAATCTAAATAAAGCAAATCTGAGCTGGCAGGACTTGAAGAAGGCTTTGGGCGCCTGCGTGCAGTGCTCGAGCCCACCATGTTGGACAGCTCTTCATTGCTTCGCGCCTGGCGCTCGGTTTGGTCCGGTCTCTTAGCGACCAGTTCAAACAAAACAGATCATGCATAAACACACTACTGCACTGCACATGTATATTCACAAATTGAAGTTACCCTTATTGCATGTATGTAGCCTGTGCAAAATGACTGCGCAGTTTTCTCAGAATCCATTCGCCAACATGGACCGTGACAGAGGTTCCCCTGCATGCAGTTTGCAAGGTTCTAGCTCTGCAGGCCCAGCCCCTAGCTAAAGGAAAGCATCTATAGCAAACAGGTTCCGGATACATCAGTATTGCTTGTCGCAGTACCCCTACAAGGCCCAAGCCGATGTTCTGGAAAATCATCACTCTGTAGTTTTGTATGCCTCAGTTGGATGATCATATTTTCAGCGACACAAATTGGCGCTAGTTGACATAATTCGTACTACAAGTGCAGGCAGGCTACCACACGACCAAGCTCTTTGCACTCCTTTGGAGTCAAGCCTTCTGACTTTGCCTGCCGAATGGGCGTGGTAGGCAGCGCTCTTGCGGGACAGGCATCTTGATCCTTTTTCTTCTTGGAGTCCTTCTTCGATGACTTGTCACCTTTGCTCAGCTCAGCAGCTTTTGTAGCCTTCTCTTCAAAGGCTTGTCCGCCTCCTCTTCCACCTTCTTGTCAGGCTTACTCGCTTACTCGCCTTACCCCTTCTGGTTTTCGCTTTTGGCTTCTCTGGTTGGCAACTTTGGGAAGGTCAAAAGGTGGGACAGGTGTGGACAGGTGGGTAGGTCACGCTCTGGTGTCAGTGCCCAACTGCTCCCCAACTGCCGCTGTTTTCGCAAGTCTTGGCAAGTCTGGGAGTATCGGTGGTCGAAACAGCATCTCCAAACATCGGCTGAGTATCGAGGTTGTCCATACCTGGACCCTCATAACGATAGACGATATCTCACATATATATATAAATATACTCTCAGATAGATTAGTCGCATCGGTTTGCGCTAAATGTTGCCGTTACTTGCGTCGAAAGGTCTTCGGGAAGTCGCATCGGTTTCATGATTCCATGCTGTTTTGAGAACATGCGACATGCAAATGATCTAGCTAACCTTTCTTTCAATGCTACTG
This sequence comes from Durusdinium trenchii, assembly GCA_963970005.1. NCBI lineage: Eukaryota > Dinophyceae > Suessiales > Symbiodiniaceae > Durusdinium > Durusdinium trenchii. The sequence continues at coordinate 368,686 of CAXAMN010027950.1, forward strand.
GGGCCTCGCTTTAAGTCGTATCAACTGGAGGAAAGTCGTATCAAAATGGTGTGCCCTTGGGGATTGGCTTGTCTATGGATGTTTGTTGTTGTTCTATTTGTTCTACGAACTGATGTTAATGTGCTGTGCCCATGCGTTGCTTGCTTGTGTGATAGATTCAACAACCTTGTTGCATCATTGCATCGTGTTTTTTCAACAGACAGCGTGAGCTATTAGGGTTCTTACTTCAAGGAGCTGCGTGTGTGCGTTTTCGAGCGTGGGTGCTGGTGCCGCTGAAGGGTGCTGCTGCTGCTGGTGTGCTGCTGGTGTAAATGCCTACTGCTGCTGCTTCCGCAAAGGAAATGGAATAATTTCGTATAAAACCAACACATTTTTCAATCACTAAAGCGCCTTGTAAACAGGAACCTGATGTGACCCTGATGTGACCCCGTCGCATCGGGCCCCCCCTTGCAGACTAACAGTTTTCCAGTCACCTGATGTGACTAATATTGTTGACAGTATGCTTTGCATGTATGCTGAACAAAAAACAATCCTTGTCATATCATTATGTCACACTGTTTCTGCAAGAAATCTTGAGGCGAGATTGCTGCCAAGTGAGCCAACGGAGGACCGGTCGGTTTCAATCGAGCGTTTGGTCTTGAGCAAACCCTCCAACTCAAGTTCAAGCCGCTTGTATTCCTCCAGCTTGGCTAAGGTTAGCCTCTCGATTTCCGTGGTCTAGTTGAGATCGGTCCCACCACCCTTTTCAAAACTTGGCGGAGCGCATGGAACAGCTTTCAAATTGGCAATGTCAACTGCATAGGCACCACATTATGTTTTGCATTCAAACACTTCATACTGTCTCTTGATGGTGTGAAAGTGCTTGTCCGCCTGAGCGACCTTTGGCGGTGTTGGGCTGGCAACAGCCACACCTGCACGGCGGTGGGGTGCTACTCAAATAACATGCGTACTTTATGCCTGAAAAGCACACTCAGTGCAGTTTACTATTTAATTATCCCACCTCGAGGTGATGGTGTGCTCAACCGTTTCAACGATGGACCCCTCAACCTCAAGGCTTTGTTGCCTAAGCCGCAATCGCACCCAATAACGATGAATATTGCACGATCATATTTGCACTGCAGTGATACTCGAAGAACTGACGTTCAACTCGAAATTGAAACCAGGAAACCTCCTGTTGGTACCGGTGCTTGTGGTGAAGCATCTCTAATGAGCGGACCTGGACGGGCTGCCGGTGCAGGAGCTGACGCTGCAGGTACAGCTTTCATTCTGCGGCGTTCTTCCGCATCCTGGCTGCGGTGAGGGCGGAGGATTGGTCGAGGATTGTTGAGCGGGGTCATGAAACTTAAGATATGAAAAGAATCCGGCCTCAGGAATTTCGATGCATTCATCATTTGTTAAGTGTTCCTCTTCATCACCTTCACCGCATCCTTCTTCATCACCCTCCCCATTCTTTGCATCGACGTCGAAACTACCTTAGATTGCAACAATCTTGGATTAGACCCTCTTTTCGCTTTTTTATTGACTTAACGCAATTAAGGATCGATGCTTAAACATGTTATTTGCTTATATCAATCAAGCCGGGAGCCCTGCGGTCAAGGGACTCCGCTCTGAATATAAAGGCCTCTCATGGCCGGTTCCCTCGGGATGTGCGGCCGGCGAAGTGCCCATGCAGTACCCTTCACCAAAGCTCTTAGGCCAGTTTGTTGATAGGCAAGGCTTGAAGTGGCGGGCGAAGGCTTAAGTTTTAAGCTTAAACAGAGGCAAGACTCCATCCACAGGTATCTTTCCTCGTGGCCTCACCCGCCAGAACAATTCTGCCACCAAGGAATTTCGTGGGTGAACAGCGGGGCGAAGTCCTGAGCGGTTTGGATAGGAATTTAGTCTTATGGCTAGTGGGGTGTTGGACTAAACTTGATCAGATCATCGTGGTTTTCCGGTCCGCTGACGCACCCAGGTGTAGCAACAGTGGTCCCAGGGCTTCGTCGCGTTGTTAATCACATCTCGGCGGGCAAGGTTCCCTTGCTTGTTTGTGTAGTGAACGAGTTCTCCACGCTGACCCAACTGAACCAGCCAGGCCATGAGCTCTCCCACTCGTCTACCACAGCCGATGACATGGCTAGCTATGATCACAGGGCACCCTACCAAAGATCCAATGTGGATGCTGTGGGGATTCAGCAAAAGACACGTTATGGATCACCTGCACGCGCTGACCCCAAACAACCAGAGACCGATATGGACCAAACAACGGCGGGTACCATACCCCGGCCTCTCAAAAGCATTCAAAGCAATCCCCCATGGTTTGGTTCACCTGCCCGCCATCCAAGGCATTGCTGGTGGTCACACACACGCACACAAGTGCGCTGACATCGTGCACACCCGCCTGAGAGGTATAGCCAACATGGCTAAGGATTCAACAAAGAATGAAATATGTTCGATCTTCAAAAAAGAGCTCGTTTGAGAGCCCAGTGCATTTAAGTTACAAAACTCAATTGATTGCGTTTTTTGGGTACGTTGGGAGGTTCAGGCATAAATGCTTTTGCCTCTCAGACGCCTCGTTGATCACTGTTCAACCCAAGCTGGTCGCCAGACTCCCCCATCACACCAGTCCAGACTTTGTGCATCCATGGGCCCAGACGTTGAACATTGTTCGCATCCCAAGGCGCGCAGCTAACTCTCGCCAGGTGTGAGTTTCAACATGAAAAGCGGCGCTTAATTGCTAGTATTTTGCTCCAATCAGCCCAGCTAGGCCAGTCCTCCGAGCAGTCGCAGTGGGATCTGTTTGGTCGGATTCAGCGGACCGAACGCAGCATCCACAAGTCCAGGCGGAAGTTGCATAAACAGAACTTCGCCTTGAGAAGAGCGCCATCAAACGTTGATGAATTTTGGTATCCTTTTCATATGCATGTCGAGCTGGCTATGCCTTTTCCCACTGGCCATGCGCCAAAAGGTCCCCGTTTGGTATGAAATGCATGTTGTTTCAGGGTGCCTAAGTTTTCATGTGTCCACGGCTTATAAGCTAATACATGAATAGTACTGTTTGGATACTTCCAGAAGTTGGTGCGACAGAATTGAGATGAACATCGAACTTGACGGACACGAGGTGTGTGGATGTCCAACAGACCCACCATGAGTCCTTCTGACTGCCACGCGGTCACTGGAAATTGCCCAAAGCTTGAGGTCTAGACATCATCCGTCGGGGCCTTCAGTCTGTCCATTGGTCCAAAGGTCTTTCATAAGTGCTGCCGAGGTTGCATCAGTGGCTGATTTGGGGTTCCTCGCCAGCCAAGCACATGTTCTCGACCTTTTGGGAGGCGCCCAGACATGACCTCAAATTGATTCGGTCATTGAGTGCCGATCACTTCCGAGAGTGCAAATAGAGCTGCGATGCATTGAATGGCTTCTGGTCATTGCACTAGAGAGAACGGAAACAAAGGGCAAAGCGGTAGAAAAGTCACTTCGGCCTCCCAGATCGGCGCCGTGAAATTTCCTTGGGTTGGTCTTGAGGTCCATGCCGGGCATTCAACAGCTTATTCCAAGATTTTTGACGTCTTTCATGGAAAGCGGTTGCGCAGCCTGAAATTTGTCTTACGCGCTTTCTTCGAGCATCACCTTGGAGACTTGAGTGAGACTTCATGATACTTCATGTTTCTTGGTGTTTGTGCAACATGCATCAAAAGGCCACTTTGCCACGAATTTTGCGATTAGACCCAATTCACAGAGCTGACATGATGATGCTCCTTTTGGCTAAGTCTAGCATTTTGGCGCTTCAATATCAGTGGCGGCGCCTTCAACGTAAGGACATCGACATTACGAACATTGATAGGCCTTCGCTACATTATAGAGAGAACGAAAATACAGGGCAAAGCGGTAGAAAAATCACTTCGGTACAAATTAAATAGATATTCTTTAAATTTTTGCATTTTTTATAGATTTAAAAAAACATATATATAATATTTCGTGCTCGATTTTTACGATTTATTTATTAAATCGTCGATAATTATGGGAATTTATTTATTGATTTTTTCTGAATTTACATATATGATTTATAGTATATTTTAGATTAATGTTATATTTTTATTACAATATGGAATAATTAAAATATATTTTATTTAATGGAATTATATATTAATATTAAAATTCTATATGGAATTTAATTCGGAAATTTATTGATTGAAATTTAATAATAATTACTATTTTATTATCGATTAATTTATTTTGTTTTATTTTTGGATTTAATAATTGGTAAATGCTTTTTTTTCGAATTTAGAAATAGATTAAGGTTTATCGACGAATTGTGAGCGAGTAAATTGATAATATAAAATTATTTAAAAAGATGTAGATATTAAGAATATTTTAAAATTATAGTATTGAATTTGGTCGGTTTTTTAATTTGAATCGATTATAATTATAGAAATAATATTTTCTTGGTTTAATTTAATTAATATATTTATTTTAATTTAATAATAACATTAAATTTTATTGATTCGGTTGAATTTAATTATTTTAAATGGATGCATTAATATAGTGGTTGATAATGATATAGACCGTTGATCGAAAATATATTCGAAATTAAATAGTAAGGGATTAATTAGGATTAATTAAATTATGAACGTTTTATGACAAAAAATAGTAAGTGATGTATGTTTGTTATGTTGGCACGTGATTCGAAATTTTATTATGGGAAGATTTGTTTGTCTTTTAGGGCGGTCTGGGAATATTTAGAATAAAATATATGAAATTAAAGAGGAATATAATTTCTTCGTATATTAAAAATATTGTAAATTTTTATAAAATTCTATTAGGGGGGCAAATTTAAGACATTGAAATAATAAGATCTTAATGTGCTTGCATTTCGAAAATATCTATTAGAATCGATATTAAATAGAATATATATAATAAAGAAAGATGCGAGTACACTTAGAGTAGGAGGGGCCGGGGGCAATCTATTGCAATTGAAATCTAATATTTGCGCACCAGAGTAAAACATATTATTAATAAAATCATATAGTGCGAGCGGCAACGATACATATGTTTTTTATCGTTACGGATGCAATATTAGGCTATTAAATCTTAAAACTAAATAAATTTGCTCGAAAACGGACTAAGGAATTACAAACTAATATATATAAAATATCAAGTGCTATACACATATAGCGTAAAAAGGCCTAAGAAACCTAAAACCCTATCAAATATTAAAGGGTCGAATTAATTAATTTATCATATAGGTAGAGGATTTATTTCGCAAAGCAATTTCAAAATAATCCTTATCAAATTATTTTTATAATATATAATAAGGTCCGAGAAGCATTCCAAATCAAAATAAAGAAAAATTCATCAAACAAAAAAAACGATTTCGATAATCAAAATATATATATTTTATATTAAATAATATCATAAATAAAATTACAATAAAATATTTTAATAAACATATATTTAATTTTTTAAATATAAAAATTAAATTCCATAAATCCTAAATCCACCAAAATCCAAAATATCATATTACTTCACGTCCACCAAAAGAAAAATATTATTATTTACCGTTCCTAATCTTTCCAAAAATCCAATATTCCAATAAAAAAGACATTAAATCCAAATATTAAAATATGCATATAAAAAATAACAAAACACACTAATATAATCGAAATAAATAATTGCCCATATAATATACGACCATCTAAATTAAAATATCGCTTAATTAATATATATTTTTTATTTTAATAATAATTAAATTATTATATATTAATATATAAATATAAATATATTAATCGAATAATGCATTTTAATTAATATATTCGATTAATATTTTAAAGAATTATAGTAAATTTAATTAATATGTATATTTCAATAATAGAAATTTAATATTCATTATTTATATATAGAATATTTATTATTCAACTTATTCTAAATATATTATGTTAGAACAAAAATGATTTTAATCCCTATGACGATTTATATATATTAATCAATTCCATATTATTTGAGAATTTGAGAGACAATTGAAGTTATAAATTTTCTATGCAATTAGACATCCTACATGGTGGCTGCTATTTTGAGCATGGTTTCATTGATCACATGTTGATTCAAACCTCCAGGTCCAGGCCTTAGCCAAAACTTGAGAGGAGGGAGACACAAAAGGTAGGACAGCGGGAAGAGAACAGAACGCGAGAAGCGCGAACAATACCCAATGTTTGACAGGGTGATGTATGAGAGCTCTGAGGACCGCTCTGAGCACCCCGGGGACTACCTTTCGTTATTAGAATTTCATTTGCACTCTAAAATGTTCAAAAATATTCTTAGGAAAACAAACTTGCCCCATTGCTCAGATCATCCGTGAGCGTTGAGTCGGAGCGTCATAGGGTTTGAACTATCCTGAAACCACGAGAGGCTCACGAAGACGTTCCCCAGGAGAGAATTGACGTGGTTCACA
>CAXAMN010027950.1:375122-433806 GCA_963970005.1 Durusdinium trenchii
CTGAATGTTCAAGAGGGTTTCAACTATCCTGAAATCATGAGAGGCTCGCGAAGACGTTGTCCAGGAGAGAATTGAATTTAGAGGGGTGAGTGGGGGGGGTCTGTATTGAAAAATCAATTCCAACCGGGGGGGGGGGTGTGTTGGAAAAACAAATCGGGGGGGGGGGGGGGGGGGTTATTAGACCCGGACGCGCCAACACTTGCTTCGCAAGATAAACTCAAGGTATCCCTTAAAGGGCTACGGCTACCTTTCGTGATATGGCCGCACCGAAACCCAAAAGCAGTGCCACAGCCCTGGGATGAACACAACAAGCTTCTTGGTGGCTTTGCAATGTTTTACAGTAAGCATTGTTATGCTGCTGTTTTAAATAAGAAGAAACTGTTGAGGCAAAAATCGACCGACATCCCGATATTCCTTACATTAATGCACCATCTCTCCGAATGGTCGGCCATTGATGTTCTGTCTCTGCCCCATTTTTTCCGCTTCTTCGTGTTTCAAAGTGAAACCAAAGACGCGTCGGTCCGGCGGATGATGTTCCTAACATCCGGTTCTAGTTTCAAGGGCCTTCAAAAAGACCCACAATCGCAGCCTCTGGCCAATCACGCATGAGCCAAAACACTTTGACTCTACTCTTCGCAGTGGAAGTTTATCATGATCTCAGGACTAGCTTTGTGTTCAGCGATGGCAACCATACATGACCAACCATCAAATAAAGGTTTAAAACAAAAGCACTAAAAGAACAAAACAAAAGCCAATGAACATGCACAAAAAACAAAACACAAAGCGTTACAAAAACAAATTACTTTACTTCGAGTGATCCCCACCTGGCATTCTATCTGGCATATCTTCTTGCATTCTATCTGGCAACCTATCTAGCATACTATCTGCCATCCAATCTGCCATTCTATCTGGCAATCTATCTGACATACTATCTGGCATACTGTCTGGCATACTATCTGGCATTTTGTCTGGCATGCTATCTGTCATTCTATCTGGCATATCTTCTGGCATTCTATCTGGCATTTTATCTGGCATTCTCTCTGGCATTCTATCTGGCAATGTATCTAGCAATCTATCTGACACACTATTTGGCATATCTTCTTGCAGCATTCTATCTGGCAACCTACTTGGCACTCTATCTGGCAAACTATCTGGTTGAGGTCCAGCGGTGCACACTGCGATCGGATCCTTGCGGTTGAGGTCCAGTGGTGCACACTGCGATCGGATCCTTGCGGTTGAGGTCCAGGGGTGCGGTTGAGGTCCAGGGATGCACACTGCGATCGGATCCTTGCGGTTGAGGTCCAGGGGTGCACACTGCGATCCGGAGCTGGCCAGACAAGATCGGCGAAGCAGATTGGCGATGAAGGAAGCAAGGAGGAAGGAAGGAAGGAAGGAAGGAAGGCAAGGCAAGGCAAGGCAAGGCAAGGCAAGGCAAGGCAAGGCAAGGCAAGGCAAGGCAAGGCAAGGCAAGGCAAGGCAAGGCAAGGGAAGGGAAGGGAAGGGAAGGGAAGGGAAGGGAAGGGAAGGGAAGGAAGGAAGGAAGAGGAAGAACAACTGTGATAAAATCTAACAACCCTCACCTGGCAGGTGGGGAATAACAATGTAACAAAGCACAACAAGAGGCGAAGAAAACAACACAAACACATCAACAGTAAAGCAAACAAAGCAAGCCACATATGTAGCTTGTGTGTTTGGTGCGTTTTTCTTTTTCACTTGTTTTCGTGTATTTTCACATTTGTGTTTGCTTTTTCCCTAGGAACGTGCAGCGAATATTGCTGGCGGTTAAAGTTTTCATAAGTGCAGAAGTGGTACCAGGAAAATGCGAAAACAAATGCGAACATAAAGCGGAACAACCATGTGAAAATAAAGATAATAAAGCGAAAAAACGTGATAACACACGATAAACATGCAAAGCTACATGGTTTTTTTTGGTTGTTTTTTTTTTGATTTGTTTGCTCTAAAAGTTATTTTGGCTCCTTGTATCTATGGCTGGCGCTCCGAACTCAAGGCTAGCTGGCTGGAGAACCACCTGGCTGGGTTAACCAGCAGGCTGCCTGGCTGGTAAGGCTGGGAACCTTGCGTCCTCCTCCATTCGAATGACTTTCCTTAGAACGATGCCAGCAAGGCTGGTGAAGGTATTGACGTGAACACCACTTCTCAAGCGTGGGAACCAAAAATTAATCTACAGTACTTCCAAGTGCGATGCCAGGAGTCTGACCAATGGGCACATTCAATACACTGTTCAACCCTATGCTACCAGTGCATTTCGACAACCGCGGCGCCTCTGTTGACCAATTCGGCCGCCAACTCAACCTGCCAAAAAACATACTATATAATTACTGTATCCAGGATAACCTTTCACGCATCCTTTCAAACAAATGCGGATACATCATTTGATTCAACCGTGGCTATCCATGGCTAAAGCTAGGGCTAGAAGGCTGAACCTCTAGCACCCACAAGAAAAAGAAACACTACTCCTCAATGATCCTGAGAACAAAATGAGAAAACATGAGCGCAGCCATGAACTTGACCTGACTATAACAACACGGGTCTGTTTTCACCTCTTGGAGCTGTGTGGCGGGTTTCGGCCCAGCTGCCGAGTTCAAACGGTTCCTGCACCTGGTCCAGTGAGCTGGAATACGCCAAGGCACTCAAAGGCTTCAATCTGCGCGAGTTGAGGAGCCTGAATCGAAATCAAAGCCCTCCCCTGGGCCCAGGGCCAGCACCTCAGCACCTCTCCTTGTTCACATTCTTTCTTCACACACTCTTTGTTCACTCATTTCTCCCAGCGCAAACAACCGCAGCGCTGAACTGCCGAACTGGCCACGCCTTCATGTTCCTCTTCGAAGGGCTCTTCTTCTTTCGCACTCGCGAGGTGTCTGGAGCCTCGTCGCCCATCTTCTGCCCTGCAATGTTCTGCTTGATGACCTCGTGCTGATGGGCGACCACGCCCGGCGGTACAGTACAGCTTCTAAGAAGCTCCGGTCTCCAAGGAAAAGAACGAGAACAACGGACCAATTAGAACATCACACTCTCTTCCCAAGGAAATGAGCATGTGCCCCCACTCATTGTGTCCAGGTCCCGTTGGCCTTTCAGGACCACTGTAGTTAGCTCATGCATGAGCGCCACCACGACGAGCTCATGCTTTTGATGGGTAACCATGAAGCCACCGATGAGCGTGATACACTAGATGGACACGATTTGATTAGAACATCTTTTGAAAAGGGGGCCAATGTGTGGCCTCTGTGGGTCCGTACCGGCGATACGAATCTTCACCACTCCTCCCCCAAAGAAGCAGCTGGATGTCAACTGGGAGCACAAGTGACTCGTCTATGCCATGCAGGATCGTTCTGCTATGCAAAGTTGACTTACCAAATCCTATGAACTATGTCCAACTATTCACTTTCTCACTCTTTCATCTTTTCCAAGGGAGTTCGGAAAAGTACCATACAACAAACCAAAATGGAAACCCAAACCTGTTCCAACCGCAAGCCCCGCAAGCAACCTGCTTCCAGCCCAGACACTGCTGTCCGCTTGTCTTGGCGAAACACCTTGGGCATCCCAGAGATGGCTTGCTCACGCTCGAAGCCTCTCTCCTCAGCGGGGGGCTCTGGGCAGCTAGCTAGCCATCTCACTGTGGGGGATAATCCATTCCAGCTGTGGCCATCTAGGCATTCCACCAAATACCCGAGGACGTCGAACGAATTCTGGGACTCTTTTCAGGTCCACCAACACCTCAGCCAGCCGTCCAGGTTGCCCAAGTGAATTAATCGAGGCACCGGTCTCGTATCATACGAGTTGACGAAGCAGGAGAGGCTTTGGGTCAAAACGACTTTGGGTACAAACAATCGGCCGTTCACCCTCGACGATGTGGACGATGTTTTATCCTGTCTCCGATCTATTCTCCAGGACGTTCATTGGTTTAGTCAGGAGAAGCATTGTCGCAAGAACTGGTCGTTTTTAGATCTCCGAAACGCCGGTCGCTCTAAAGGGCGGGATCTAGATTTTGGTTGACATATCCGGCACCTTGGTTCCTCTCAGTGCAAAACGAGAAGTGCGGCCACCATTCAAAAACATACCCTGGACTGCCTGGACTACTCCAAAGAATTGGGTAGCTGGATGGAGCCCGAGTCTTGCAAAGATGCAAATCTTTGTGTAGTTAGACTTGAAGACTGGCACCGGATCAACTCGCCAGGCGCGGTGTTTCTCGTATTAAAAATTACCGGCGTTCTATGTTTGGAGAGGTCAGCCCTTTCCTTTTTCGGTGCGATTCGTAGGGAAATGTGGGGAATGAACATGAATGAACCCCCTATCATAGAGATTCATTAGAGATTCCTATTATGCCTTTGGATCCAGCCACCCTCATTCCCTACTCTCGTCGCACCAGTCAGTTTTGGCAGTTTGAAACCCATACCCCGACCTTGAGGCTCTCTTTCTTCATTGCACCACGGACTGCGTGGGACCCCAATTTGTTTGTCGTTCTTCCAGAAATACACGTTCGTCCAATTCTCATTCCAACACGGCGGGACTCCCATACCACGTGGCACCCGACTGGCAGCTCTGAACCCGACTCAAAAGCCCCTGCTCCGGGGGTCTAACTCTGCCTGCAACGCTTCGATCTGCTGGTCCTTGGCCTCCAGGGTCTCGCGCAGTCCTCGGTTCTCCTCCTTGGCCTGTTCCACGTACATCCTGGACAGCGACGGTTTTCGAGATGGTTTTCAGTTGACGCGGTGAACAAAGACAACAGATTCGCTAGTTAGCCGCAAGCTCCACTAATTGGCAAATCTGGAAAAAACACATTCCGGAACAATAAACAACATACATGCACTAAAATACTAAAATATGCAACACATATATGCAACAAATCAGGCTTAAGACTTTTGATTCTTGCCTTGTCGGTGGGAATCGCTTCTGAGCCCCGTTCTCATTAGGCCATATGCAAAGAACACGAGGGAAATGCAACCAGAACTCCCCGTGATGACTTGTCTGATTCGTTCCCACAGCCGTTGATGTCACCAGTCTATACCAATCTCTTTTGGGCACAGCACTGGCGCGATCGGCAGTGATGGGCGATCGGTGACCGGTGCGAAGAAGGCACTGCAGCCGAGCCAACCTGCTTTGGCAGCCAAGCGTCCAAAGCACACGCATCTCTTCCTGCGTGGCCTTCAGCCTGCGCTCGTTCTGCCGAAATTGCTCCAGCCGCCGTTCTGCGGCAGCGCACCTGGTGGAGGGGTGGATTTTCCTCCGGTTCACCTGGTGCTGAGACCAAACAACTTGGGAGGAAAATATGCACGTCAAGCGAATCTCTTTAAGCATGTGCTTTTGCTTCTTCGCTGTCTCTCTATTTCTTCTTCACCTACTGGAGGTTGGTTATGGACTGAGTCGAACATCGAGGTCCATGTCAGTTCAACCAGGTGTTTAGGAGCCACTCCTGGTGTTCGAAGGAGAGAGGGGAGGCGAATCCCCTGACCCTCGTCGCACAAGAGGGGGGAACCCCCCCAATCCTTCGATGGTTGAACCTGGTGAACGTTCTGGAGCCCGCGGAGGCGCAAGGAATGAATGTCAAGCAACAAAAACATGTATTTTGACCCCCCGTTGGCCATTACAACCTGCCAACCAATTGAGAAGCATCAGTCAGTTGTGAAATTGAAGTGCTACTATAGTGACATGCCGCGCGCTAATTCCATCAATCTGTCAACGCATAGTTGTAGGCACAGTGGGGGCGTTGTAGCTGATCAGGTAATTCACGCTAAGTGTAAGCCGATTGGGCAAGCACTATGACACTATGAGTCACGGATGCAACTCAATGGATTAAAGTCCAATGAACAAATGGAAGTCAAGTCATGCCAGGGAAAGTGCGTACCCAAGTCAATTGCAGCTTGCAGCGATGGATGGAAGTAACACCAAGCTCTGTTGGAAACGCCCTATACTTTCCCAAGTCCACTATGCTCCCCCACTGTGCCCCGCTGCCGCACGAGCGCCGCCCTGCCACGCCGCGCCTGGCTTCCGCCTCGCGGTACTTCACCTGCAGCAGCTCCGCTGTGTTCCGCCGGTCCAACACTTCGCGCTCGATGACCTGGCAGTGGCCGTAACGATTGGCTGCATCGCAAATCTGCGCGGCGAAAGAGGTCTGTCACGGCCTCTGTTTCTGTTCTCATCTGCCGGGGTGGTGACTAAACCGGTCGCAGAAAGTCACCCGGCATGGGCACGCGACAGTGGAACGTCACGTGGCTCATGGAAAGTCACCTAGACTCTAGACAAGATCGCTACTAGTAGCTAAGGGCATTACTACCAGCAGCAAGAAGCTACTAGTAGCTAGTTGCTAACTAGTAGTTATGCCCTTGTTACTAGAGTGAAACACCATGGCCGGCCACGCTATGTACCACATCTTCCCGCCCAAACTCGAAACTGCATATGTTCTTGCCTACGCTGGGACGAAACGACCACTTTGGTGTTGATTTCTTGCTGCCTGGGTGTTGAATCACCACAGTATCACCACACCCAACCTTAGTCCAGGTAGCGTTCTGAAGTCATGTGTTCTTCAGAAATAAGCCTCTTAAATATGCGCTTAAAAACCATATACATATAGTTACTAAGTTTGGAAATGTCGCGTAAAACGATTGCTTAGTATAGTTATGTATATGTGCTATATGAAATTTAGGAGGGTCTGATGTAAAACATTCGCAAGGCCACGCCGTCTTCCAAACGACTTAACCCCGGTACACAGTAGATCCGACTGGAATAAACAACAAGGCCAACATGATTTTAGCTCTCAAACTCTAGCTGGGACGTTTTTACATGTTTCATGCCCTAATAACAGTTCATGCACCCCAAAAGAACTCAATCACAGCACATCACCGCGCCCTAGGCACCATAAACCTGCAGTGATCCTAAACTCACCTCATCGACTCAACTTGTGACACTTCTAACTAACTGCCAGCTGACCCACGTACTACTGACACCGAATGACAATCCTTCACTGGACAAGCCAGAGCGTGACCAGCAACCCCAGTGTCTCCACAACATGCACGACATAAAAAGGATGCCCAAACTGGACGCCAACATGCCTTGGGGTTGTGAGCGGAAGAGGCCATCAAGGGACGGGGAAACGCATCGAATCGATCGGCGGCAGATTGATACGGCTTCCTAATCAATCACATCTGCCGCATCTGCCTTGTATGAGGAGATCCGCTGGTCCGACAAGGCGTCGAGCCGCTCCTCGAGGAAAAACAAATCCCAAAAAGGACGCCCCAGGCACTTTGGGGAGTGTGGAGCAAGGAAAGTTTAGTCAGAGTAGAAAACGCCAAGTAACTATACTTGCAGGAGCGAAAGCTGGTTGTTGAATAATATCTGCCGATCTGTTGATAGGTGGTTCTCAACATCGCCATCCAAGCAATCACCCCCCCTTACCTTTGGTTGTTCGCCCAACAATCGCGCACGTGTTTCGCAAAAACGTGCGGGTCAATCGCTTTCTCGACTCCCGTGCTGGTAACTCCTCCATGTGTTCGAAGAAGGGTAAGCTGTGCTCCAAATGCTGCACCGGGGGGATCCGGGAACTCCAATCCTCTCGGTTCTCCTGGACGGATTGAGAGGAGCTGTCTCAGCTCTCGCGTCATCTCGCGTCTCTGGGTTTTCTTTCCGTTGTCGGTGAACGGTTCTGAACACTTTTGCGCAATAAATGTTCTCTTTGATGTTGGGAAACAACATGTTTCTTGCTTTTTGCGGATTCGACTGCCTGAAAAAGGCCGGCAAAGCTTTTTCATTCCAAAACTTCGAAATCTGAGCCACCCAACACCTCATTCTTCACTTTCCTCAAAAAGGGAAAACTGCCAATGAACCGACGTACAACAAGCCTCTTCCACATTTCCGGGCTCCTCCCGTGTTTTCCTTCAAGCACCCAAAAGCCATATGGAGAGGACAAACAGGGAAAAGCATCCGTGAAAGCGCACCCATGATCACCCGTGACGCATCTTTCCCCAAAAAATCAAAAACTCCAGTCTAGAAGCGATGGCCTTCAACGTACCTAATATATAGAAATGGCATCCAACCTACTAGCAACGATGGCTTCCAACCTACTAGTAACGATGGCCTCCAACCTAATAGCCTAATAGCGATGGCCTCCAACCCAATAGCGATGATGGCCTTCATCCTACCACAGCAGCAATGGTGAACAACCTACTAGCGATGGTCTCCAACCAAAGGGCGATGGCCTCCAACCTATACTAGCGATGGCCTCCGCTGTCAAGATATATCCTGTCCTCACCATGCTCAGGCACAAACTCTGAGCGGTGCAACACCGGCTGTGCCGAGCTGGGCCGCCGATTCTGCGCGCGCTGCGTCACCAGCTGCCGCAGCGCTTCGGCCACGTCCACAGAGCTTTCCATGGAAATTGAGCGCCCGGGAAATTTGAAAAAAAGGAGACCCAGGGCGGTCAACGAGGAAAAATAACACCAGGAGCAAAAGGCACGGAGCAAAGACGCTCCTAGGGGCTCCTGGAGCTCCAAGTTTTCTGTGGCGCTCCTGGAAGCCCACTTGAGCTCCTTAACTTCGGGCGGGGATGCTCTCCTCTCTGGGCTGAACAGGCTTCATTTGCCTATGATACTTGTCAACAAGAACCCTTATTCTGGCATATTCTGGCATTCTATCTGGGAAGTGTCCCAGCATGATCAGGCACGAACCACCGCCATTCGTCCAGTTGCGAGATAGGGGTAGGATGTGATCCGGTTTCCCATCCAAAAGCACAGAATGACGCTTCCGGGTTCCCTCTTATCGATCATAGATCTCATCCGCTGCGGTTTTGCGAGGTTGGTCCCTTAAGGCTGCTCGCTTGATCCACAAACAGCGAGTATGAATGCGCCGAACGACATGATCATGATAGTAAGAGCCTCCACCATCCCTGGACGGTTGTCCTACGCATCCCCCGATCTCTAAAACCCCTGGTACGCTTAGGAGGCCTAACTGCTTGTTTTGCAACCCATGGGGCCCCTGAAGCCTTGGGACCTTTAGTGACAAGTCCAACTCAAACTATTCTCTGTGTCGACCACAGATGCCGTCTTTGCGCGGCCAAGGCCATCTGACCCCCCTAAACTTTAGACCGTTGACGCTCCCGTCGGAGAGTGCATTTTTGCAGACACAGTCGCTGACCTCTGACCGCAGCCGGAAAACTTGAAGCTCGTTTTCTCAAATCCAAGGGTCGGTCATTTTGACCCCATCTCCGGTTGATGCTCTTGATATGTCGATCTAGTTTGGTAGAAGTGCCATGTGCCGGAGTGTCCGCTGCTACGATGCCACACCGCCAAAATGAAAGGAAATGCATGGACATCTAGTGGCATTTGCTGGGGGAATCAATTTGTCTAGGGCACTTTTGCAAATTGATCAGTGAAAGGAGGGGTGTCATGAGCAAATTGAGAAGGGAAATCTTCTGGAGCGGCAGATCCCAACCTGCCAGCCCCACCCGCACTTCGTAAGATGTGCTTAACATACACTAGTAGCTTTTGGAAGCTACCTTCATTATACATTTCAATGATAAAAAAAACATATATGTAATATCATATGAAATGTATATGTTAAAGACCATTTCATATTACTAATATCATATGCTGTATCAAAGTAGAGTCAAATGAAGCTTTCATCTGCAGCATTCTGCAACAAAGGTATGACAGCTCGAGATAACTCTCAATGCTTTCCGGTGGCGAAGCACTGCGGAGTGCCGGGCACAAAGGCTCCGGTTGCAACTCCACACGGTACCATAGCTGGCGAGTTCTAGTTCTCAAGACTCGAATTGTCTAAAACATGTATCGTTTTATGTGTGCTAGAACTCTTCTTACCAAGCTCTGGTATGGCTAAAGCATGCTTTGAGCATGCTATAGAGCTTTAATTGATTTAAATTACAGTAAGCCGGAGGATGACAAAGTCGCTGTGCAGTCGACTTCGGACGGGCGCCTCCCGCGCTCAGTATGCAGGAGCCCTCTGCAGAGTGCTCGAGTATTCCGGCTGGCGGCTGCGCAGCACCTCCAACGTTCGTTCATCAAGCGGTCGGTGGAAGGTCCGCTCCGGTTCCGACTTCCGGCGTGGCTCCCTGTGTTCGATGGGTTTCTTTCTCCGTTGGTTCGACCCTGTCACCAGTCGCTCCCTCATCTTCCAGATGACTGTCTTGACGGACTGACCTGCGATTTCGGGCGAGCCTTTTTGGGTCGAGCCTTGTGCTTTTCTTTGAAACTACAAGCCCAGGTGGTTAGGTGGTTTGTGCTCAGTTCTGCGTTTGCTCCAACGGCTGAGAGGCTTGAGAATGGCGAATGTCCATGTGATCATCGCTTTGTGCAGATCCTCCAGGGATGTCTTTAGGGTCTGATGGGTTTAGGGTTTTGGGTCGTCAATGACCATTCAGCTGGATGAACCACTGGATGAATCACTTGAACACCTGTCTCAGGTCCTCCTAACTGAGACCCTACGCCCTATAATGGGTCCTCCTATCACTTGAACATACGACCCATTCAGTCAACCCGCCTAGGCGTTGCAACCGCCCATTCGAGATGGGAGTCTAAACGATCAAGTTCCGTCCCTATGATCAACTACGCAACTACTCAACTAACACGTTGAAATAAGCTACGCCCTGGTACGTACCTACAATCACAAACAGCCTGTGAACGTTCACTGTTTGCCTCTCTTCCCGAACGGGCACATTCGTCAGTTCCGATTGATTGAGCATGAATGATTCATTGCGAAGAGCCCTGAGCGCTTGGACTTAGGGCGATCGAATTGGACTTAGTGCATGAACTCTCCATCTCCTCACAAAGGGACATTCCAATGAATCTGTCATATCGCCTGTCACATACGTATGATGGTCGGCTGCATTTGTGTACTGTACGTTTTGTACAGCTGCACACAGTGAACAAAAGTCCTCTCAAGCACAATTGCGCTCCTTTACCAACCCCTTGGACCATGTTTTTGTCTGTCATCTTTCCCCTGGACCGACCTCGGCGCCTGATGGCCTTCATCCCTCACTTCAACCTCCATTGATTCTCCAAGGCACGAAGAAACCAGCGACTCCGGCGGCTGCCACTGCCCCACCACCCAGGAGGAGCGGGACTGACGACAATCCTCGCGCGCGCGCGCGCGATCCGAAGCACCCCGGTGGGGTGGAGTGAGTGAAGCGGGAACAAACACGTGGTGTTTTTCGGAAGGCTCTGCTTATGTTTGTTTTGAATAAGTATGTTTTTGGGGGGTGGGTGTTTTCTGTTGATTAGTGCGGCTTTTGTTCAGCTTTGAGGGTTTGGGCTCTGGAACTGTCGGTCTCGAGCTTTGAAAAGGGGTGCTCCATGCGAGGTTGGTCGGACCGAATCCCTCTCAGAAGCGTGCGTCCGATCCGGTGTAGTGCAGGGTAGTCTATTGGTGACCTGCCAATGGACAATATATATATATATATGGTAGTGCAAATTCCTTCGGGTTTTGCGACATATATATTTATACAAATATATATATATACACAAGCTTATAACTGCCATATGGATACCTGACAGACCAGTCGAAATTCTTTCTTTCACGGCCCTATGTGTGGGGACCCAGTCTGTACGAGTGCGATCGTCGCTTCCCGGTTCCGCGCGCTTCCCGGCTGTCCAGAACTGACAGGGTCACAGTAAGTGAAGGAAGGTGGTCTACCTGACGGCGGAAAAGAGGCGACCAGTGAGACAGCCCAGCGATGGCTGGGGCCATGAAGACAGTTAACATGTTGCAAGCTCCATCCGACTGGAGGCCCGAAACTCAAGTTCTGCGGCACGCAGTGGTGACATGGTGGTATAGCTTTTTAAGATCAGGCTGATGATCAGGGCGTTGAGCCTCATCCATGCTTTAAAACTATTCACACGGACTTGCCAGTCGTACAAAGGGTTACTGTAATCCAAGTTGTTCATTCGTTAGGCCATGAGGGCAAGCGGTTCCAAACCACTTAAAGGAAATCATGAACTGGTTTTCTTAAAGGTGCAAAAGAACCGTTCATCTTCTCTTGCCAGGCAAGTCGAGCTTATAGTGGGTTATAGTGGGTTGCATTATCGGGACAGTCGGCTGGGAGAAGGCAACTCAGAAACACCCATGGTTCCGAGAGGGCATTACTTGGTTCCTGGAGCACATCAATCCTGAGTATTGAGTATGTATCTGCCTATGCAATGTTTTATATGCCAAGATATGCCAAGTGTTGCTGTCCTCTTGAGGCTTGTTGTATGTCAAGATCCAACATGATCCAACCTAGGCTTCCTAGGGGAACAGTTTCAAGCATCCGACATCCAAGGGTGTTCACCCTCCGTTCCGTCTCCGTCTCCTCTCGCGCAATCCCCGCTGCGCTCTGGCGGATGTCAAGGCACAGTTGTACAAAGCCTTGAGTTGATTGGCGTCCGCGACGCTCATGCTGGTTCTTTGCCCCAATCTCACGCCTCGCGTGGCTAAGGCCATGGCATGGCTGGTCGTTTTGCTTCGTTCGACTCACCGACACCGGGGGAGAAGAGTTCACCGACCGGACCTGCGAGCCCAATGACGATGGTGGGCACTGGTAGCTCTCGGACTCGCGAGTCTGGATGCGGCGAACTCCAAAGTCCAATGGATCTCGTGGACTCGTGGACACATGTGATGAAACAATCCAAGTCCAACTGTGATGACACATGTGATGTCACATGTGATGAAACAATCAACATGCTGAAGTGAGACTTGTTGATCCAACTTCATCCCAAAGCTTGCGCGAAAAGGCCGCCGAGCCGCCGCCGTGACATCCGTAAAATCAAAAAATCCGACGGCCTTTCACTGGGAAGAACGGACCAAACAGGGGTCGACGGACCAGGTTGCCAAACGAGTAACGACGCTACGAACGTAGCTCCTGGCATTACTAGTAACAAGGTGCATCGCTACTAGTAACAAGAAGCTACTAGCATTGTACACTCCGTTGAAGGTTCTCAGGTTTTGTGGGGATTCAGGATGGCATGTTCTTTTTGGATGATCCTTTCTTCTACAAACTTGCAAACAGGTGGTTTTCCACTGCCATTAATATTTTCAGGGAACGTAGCCGCTAGCCCTGAAAATGGAGCCGGAATCGTCGACAAGAGTTGAGTGACTCTTGTAGGCTCCTTTCACAGGCTTCTTGTGCCACCACCTGCTTGGAACACAGAACAGCAGTGTGTCCAAGTGTTTGACCAGAAGTGTTCGGACTCGTTTCAGGCCCCTCGGAGTTCGGACTCGGGACGCCGATTCTTCCGCCCAAGCCACGTGCATAGTTCCCAAAGCCGCGGGCCGCGGCACTATAGGCAGATCTGGGGCGGGCGAGAGAGCGACGCGGCGAAGGCCCGTGTGTTCCGTGGGGTTGAAGCGGTGGCGATGGAAAGCAAGCTAAAAACCACACACACAACACAGGTGGGTGTTGTGGTGGAGTTTGCAAATGGACGTTTTCCATATTCTTCCGCCTTCCTTTTCTGCCCCACATGGTGTGGGTGTCAATGTCGGCGTCAACATGTGTCAACTCTGCGCTCCTCACCAACTGGGAATCCGTCCTTGACAATTTGCAAGGTAGGTCCAACTGGATAGAAAATATGATCAAGGTTGCCAAAGAACACACCAGCTGCTAGCATATATGAATGTTTTTCGATATTGTTTCTAACTCTAACTTCTCTCAACTCAGCCTAGCCTTAACCAAATCATCAATCCATGGCAGCCAAAATGTGGACTCAGCGTGATGGTTTTCAATCAGCGTGATGCATCCAAAGGATGTACACTCTGACTCACTAACATGGAAGTGGAAAGCTCCCTGTTGGTATGGGAAAGTGGTCTTCAAGAGACCATGTCATCCACTTCCATATCCTTAGTGTTTTTTTATCAGTTTTCATGGCACAACGGCCCCCCCCAACTTCCCATTTTATATGGACCATTAAGGACGCTACTGGTACTCCTGGCTTTACTACTAGGAGCAAGGTTCGCTATTTCGCTACTAGGAGCGGTCAGGGCATCGCTACATTTGTAGCAAGGACGCTACGAACGTAGCTATTGGCTCCTAGTAGTATGGCCAGGAGCCACTAATAGCTTCTTATGAACCCTCATCTTTTCAGGACGGGGGAGGCTCGGCCACAGGGCACCGGCGCCCGGCTCGCGCGCCAGGTGGCGCCACCGCGCGTCCCGCCGAGCGACCCCTTGGCGACGATGGTCGGCTGACCGTTCCCGCTGAAGGCATGGGAATCGTAGTGCATGATGGACCTAAAGGCATCGAAGCTGGAAAACAAACACATTTAAGAAAACACAAAATCCTTGATGATCCTTGAATCCTTTTGGAATGATTGGCTTCATATGAGCTTTTTAGAGGTCTTTCTCTAATAAGTAGAAAACAACACACACACATATATATATATATAATATAGTAAAATGTTATGTTATATATGGTTGGTTTCGAACATGTCTTTTCCCAAAATGGTACACTCATCGCAATTCCATGGGGGCCCGCTTCTAAATCTCCTTTAAACTCCAACCGCGCTCAAACCACCGGGATCTTAAACATGAAGACGTGTCAACTGCAAAAACTGTGAGAGGTGTCTAGCGCGGACCCTTCAGGAGCCTGTTGAGCTGCTGGAGCTGTTGTTGTTGCTGCTACTGCTGCTTCTAGACTTCTGCAGTTGTTTCCAATCCTTAGTTCTCAGAAACCTTCAGAACGACATGGGAAGGATGTAAGAGCTGACTCAAAAGATTTGGGTGTTGGATGGTCAGATGGTCAAGAAATGGACCGTCGTCTAGCGCAGTGCTAGCGCGGATCTAGCGCCAGCCTAGCGCAAAAATCTCCGTCAATGTTTTCTTGTCAGATTTTTGCTTTTCCTGCTTGCTTGTCTTCTTCTTCTTCTTGTTGTGCATTCTTCTTCTTCTTGTTTGTTTTTCCTGTTCTTGTCTTGCTTCTTCTTTTTCCTGCTTGCTTATCATCCTGTTATGAAGAAACCTAGCGCCAACCTAGCGCTGCCTTGCTGTATCACCATAGTCTGCTGGGGGTCCGCTTCTAAACGAAGAGTTAAAAGCACATCTCCAAACTTAAAAGTTTACGTTTATCTATATGTTTTGAGTAGGGCTTTTTGAGCGCAGCCCATATATTTATAACGGGCTGAAAAGTGCCTGAGCATGCCCTGTTGGAACCCGCGGGCTGTGTGCTTTACAGGGGCTTGAGAGTTGGAACGCGAACAAGTGATTCTTCGCCGATGGGAGTTCGCTGATGCATTTTAATACGCTGTTTTGCGGTATCGCCCCCAGCCACACAGAAACGCCGTTGTGCTAAACAGTGTTGTGTAGTGGCAGGCCTTGGGCAAAAAACTAGCATATGATTGGAGTCTTGGCAACATTTGCCCATCTCGCGGTGGTATCAGTTCACAGCAATGATGCACCAAGCAGGCAGGGAAGAATCCTCAAGATGAAACAACTCTCTTGACACAGGTGTACACAGCTGCGGGGCATTTGGGCCAAAGGCATCATCTCCATCTTGGGCGAAGGACTGTCAAAACCCACCAACATATGCAGCTGATGTAAAGAAAAACATGGAATGCCATCCTTCCTGGTTCTACGTTTTCCAAGGCTCCGCTGAGATGCCTTGATCACCAGGTGGAATTCTCTGACAGGTGATTCTAGGCATGCCGTTGTTATCAGTAAACATCTGTTAGACGGTCCAGCAACGTTTGAGTTTCAGACTTCTCTGACCAGTTTCAATTTAATGTAGATTTAATCGCAAGGATTCTCGCGACCTTCACCCGACCCTTGAAGCCAAGCAGCCCGATGTCATATGGCTGACTCGTGTCTGCTCCGGACATCACTGAGAATTGGTTTGACATCCCCCGCTGGATGTTGTGCCAAACCTGTGGCGCTGACCAGTGCCACTTGCGGGTGCGGTGGTCCGACAGTGAGGCACGAAACTTAACTAAGTGGGGAGACAAGAACTGGCAGAACCACTCCCACTTATAAGTGCCATCAACTGCCTACGTGCAACCCTAACCAAGAGGTGTTCTCTCGGCCCAATACTTCCAAAGACTTTACAGTAAGTTAATATCCGCCGTGGAGAGAGACATTGTTTGTCCAAGGACATTTTGTTGCAACTCTGCTAAAAACTGCTACTTTCTCCATCTTTCTCCATGTTTTATAATCACTGTCGGGCTTGTCACCGCTCTTTTTTTCCATCACATGGTATCCTTGAGGTGACGCTTCTTGACAGAGTTGTTCAACCTTTCTCCAATTCCCCAAAGTTCGCAAATCAAAACAGATCAAATAAAGGCACTTCTCCAAATTCCATCCGAACAAAGGCAAAACATCACAGGACACCTGCGGCGATGGGGGGCCCAAGATGTCTCATCACCGGGGAGCTGTTGAAGAGCTATTGGCCACACAGCCTGAGTACACTGATTTCACTGTTTATGTGCCACCCTGTCCCCCCAAGCAGCCTCCTGGAAAAAACACTTGAACAGCTACCGTAAGAGCCATATTTTCCGTCAGCTCGTTCAAGAAACCCCGGTTCGCCCGGTTCGCATCGGCCGGTTCGTTGGGCGAGGGGCGATGGTCACATAGCGATCCCGGTCGGGTCGCGATTGCTCATGCGCCATGCCCATCGCGTGCAGCATCTCGTGTGTGGCGGTACCGCAGTCATTGCAGCCGGGGGTTTGCAGGTTGAGCTGCTGGTTGCCGAAGATGCTCCGGACACCACCTGGGCTGATTTTCCTCCCGGGATCCCTTTGCAAATCTTCCTCTGTATAGGAAAAGTTGTTCTCATTTTGAACAAGCCGGCAACTGGAAAGAAACCTGTCATATCGATGTTCTATCTTGGTAGATCTGCTTTTCAGCTGCTGTGAAACGATGTTTTTTGAATGATCAATGTGCATCTATCTATCATACGAAAATATACAAAACGGCTATCATTGGCTATCGCATATGCAGGTTATACAAAGACCTATGTTCTACATTTGTTCTACTAATTATATATGTTCTTTTCATTTCTATTCAACATCCTCAAAACAATTTGATGAAGCTTCACTGCCGCGGTTGGTCTCTGCACACTTGTCCAAACAAAACCAACATCACTTCACCCAACCCCTGAAAGAAACAACAAATGCTCTACTTGTTCGTCACCCCTCTTTCACGCTGTGGCCCAGGAGGCTCATCATGCCGATATCTGCAAAACAGCCTGCAGCGCCTCGGTGACCGTCGCCAGAACGGGGCCCGGTCGACCGGGCGAAGCCAACGGCAAAACAAACCGACCGAAGTCGCAAGACAAACCGATCTTGTTTCGCAAGAACTATAGTGATTTTAGCATATTCCATGGACGAGTGATCTGAGAGAATATTCCTACTTGCAGGGGCCATACTCCAGTTTGATGTGTTGAAGAAACCTCATGGCTTTCACGAACATTGGCCCAGCAAAACTGCAGGAAAGGCGGGGACCTTGGCCATCCTTGGTCCAGCAAACCTCCGCGGGGTCGTCGACCTTCAGCAGCCAGGCGGCTAGATTGGACGAAGATCGCAGGGTTCGAGTTGCACGAACCCCGGCCATAATAGCCAACGTTCACGAATCGGATGCCTGGCACCTTTCCTGAGCGAAGATGAAGCCAAACAAAGAATAGACATCCGTGCACAAGGATCCCAAAGAATCGGATTCGGACACCAAGTCAAACCGAGGCATTTCGATGATTCAACATTTGAAGTCGTTCAAATGTTGGGAGCTCTGAACTCTGAACTTCTCTCTCTGCGCCTGACTTGAGTTTGAGTGTTGACCAATCCTAGCTTGTAGATCACACATCACATGTGGATCCTGGAGAAAGAATTGAACCTGAAGTAAGCCATGAAACTCTTCCGTGTGGATCCGTGTGGAACCAAGGAACCATCGACCGGTCACTTCGCCACACTCCGTGGTCGAGCACGAAGAAACCGTTCTCCCTGTGGCCAAGGAACCCTTAATCTGATTGATGGCGCACATCACTGCGGTGCGAGCACTCGGAGCTAGCGCGATATCATAGCAATAGTCCACCTGATCAGCTGGGGAATTAGACAATACTTCAATACTTGTTCGCAAGCGTGCATGCCGGATCCCTCATGGTGGATGTGTCTTCCCAAAAGGCGAGAAAGGTGAGAAAGATCAATGACATCAACAAACCTGTGGTCCTTTGTGGGGCATTTTACAGGCATGGACACGTGTAAACCATTGTAAACCGATATGTCAAAATCCGGATACAGCGGAAGAGGCTGGTTTTTCCTGTGCCATTCATTGTTCCAAGTCCCCCACGTCCCACAAGTCCCAGATGTTTAGAGGAACTGATGCAGCCTCAAACGGTCTTTTGGGGATCAAGAACGTCGCACAAACGGGAATCCACTGAATCCAATTGGCTTATGGTTGGTCATTCTGGGACAAAGATGTTCACGACTACTACCCTGACAGGCTACACGAACATTCAAACCATTCAGATCAAATCAACAGCTTCTAGTTGCTTTCCTCTCAAAGCTGTTCATGACTTGGCTGGTTCCACCCAACATTTCAGAGAGCGAGCAAATGACGTACATTTTTGATTATTTGTTTTGCAGTCACTTGCAGCCACTTGCTCAGGCAGCCACTTGGCAGCCACTTGCAGCCACTTGTCACTCGAGCACGTAAACTTCAACACTGTACTTTGAGTTCTTTATGTAAAAACGGTAAGACTTCTTCGTCGCTAGCTCTGCAGAAGTTTTGAATTCTTTTCTCGGAAAAGTCTTGGACTATTTCATGATTTCTCCGCGCGCAGCTCGGGAGAAAACCGGAATTTCTTCGCAAAGCAGCATTGCAGAAATCTTGGTTTTCTTCAGAAATCATGATATTCTCCGGACAGAAGTAGCAGTCACTTGCAGCCACTTGGCAGCCACTTGCAAGTGGCTGCAAGTGGCTGCAAAATGGAAAATCAACATGCGCACCTCCTGCGAGCTCAAGGCAACCAGAGAGCAACATTTTCTGATCGGAGTTTGTGAAATTTCATGAGAGTACTGTAAGATGACCCCTAGGGATCCAGTCGCACCTTCTCAGGTTCGGTACGACTGGACCCTGGCACCTACATAACAGTGTCTCCAAGAAATTCAAATCGAATCTCATATAAAAAGTAATGAACAACTTCTTGCAACGTGGCCCCCCTACACCAACCACCGGCCCTGCAACCGTCGCATCACACGCGACATCAACGTTGCCGCCATTGCCTGCGCGCTGGTCCAAGGGGTACCGGCACCGAAGCTGCGAGCAGCGTAGCCCCGGTCACCGCAAAAGCCAAAGCCTCATGGGCCATGGGAAAGAACTGCCAAAGAGCAACAAAGAAACTTGATGAAGCTTGCAAATCAGACATTCTCCAAGAAGCCTTGGTGTCCTTTCTTATTCAGGGCACCAAGGTGGTGGGTTGTCTCCTTTTGTTCTTTTCGTCTGGGCATTCGGGGTCCACGGGTTTCCCATGGTTTCACACCACGGCAGCGCCTGGTGAACCTAGTCGTCCTGCAAATATGTTGAAGAACTACGCCAGCAAGTCAAGGAAAGATCTCAAAGGTTGGTTCAGTGGTTGGTTCATAACTAGCCTGGGCTTTCTGGGGCATTTGTGCTGAGTTGTTCTGTTTCTTCCTTCCTTCCTGCCTGCCTGCCTGCCTGGCCTGCCCTCGTGCTTGCGTGCTTGCTCACATCTCAATAATCGTCCTGGAGCAAAACGAGGGGACCCCATAGTCAACTTCAACACAGCCCCAACAAATTGCCCCATACTACTTATATACACAAAATTGGCCGAGAGGCACGCATGGTCAGAGCCAACCTTCATGGTCCTGCTACAAATCCGAGGAAAACCATGACGGATGTCGGTGACAAGAAAGACACGCAGCATAGCACTACCAGAAATTGAGAAACCACCGTTCAGCCCCGTAGAAGTTGCTGCACAGGTCACAAATAGTGTAACCTTTGATATCCTTTGATCAATGGCTCGAGAGGTTCACCTATCGTCAGGGGGCTGGTCTCCTTGCAGGAACCTCCTTACCTTAGGATGGGAGCTGACACCTGCTTGGATTTCTGGTTGTCACTGGTTGTCTTAGCTTTTACATGCTTTCACCAGTTTGGAGAGTATCGATTGGTAAGGGCGAAAAGCACCGCAGGAGAGCCAAAGCACCGAAACCTTCAGTCCAGTCAACCCCAGGGTGATGAGTTGTTGCATCACCGGAACCTGGAATTAGTTGTTGAGTTGGTCCTCTTCCCAAATGTATCAATGAACTAAGGGATGGACATACCAACCCCCAACCAAAATTGGCAAAGATCATTCCAACAGGGGTGAGGTACTGGGTGAGGTGTCTTGTCATGTGTTGTCTCTTTCTGGGTCAGGACACATTTGAGACCAGTCGCATGCTCAGCATCAGCTAATGATGATACAAACCCCGACCACAAACACTCAATGCGAGAATTGCTACTGGACAAGCTACTGCCACCGATGTTATATATATATATAACTTTGAAGTAACGATGATTTGCATGCGATGGACGAAGTATATATATAATATATATATTGCAACAAATCCTGGGTTGAGTTGAGATTTCTTGGTAAACTCCAATCACTTTGACCTCGTCAAGAAGGGATGATGAACAAATTCTTTCACCCTTGAAACTTTGTGATAGCAAAATTGCTCACCAGAAGTGTCTTTATATATATATATATAACCCAAGAGTGACGGAACATCAGCGACGAGGGTTGGTCTTAGATATTGTGAATCCCTGACTAATGTAGACTTTTACTTGATCAATCAAATCTTCAAATGAACAGGTTTCACAATCCAAATGGGCGGGTTTCATTCATCAAAAGTCTACAGGAAACACATGTTTGATGTCTCCAAATACGCCCAACAAGCTTCGACTAGGATTCACCCCGCCATGGACACCGGCCATGACATCGCCTATTCCGCCGCTCCACGTCTTCTGGTGAGACTTCTTGGCCTTGGGAAGCCGCAGGAGGCAAATTCCCTTGACGATGTTGCATCGTTGGCCCACGGAGCGGCAAAATAAACAGGTGGTGAGGGTGGTGGAGGTTGGATGCCATCTGCTGACCTGCTTCAAGCTGAGCTTCAACAAGAGTCAACAAGCTTGGACTCAAAATCTCACCTTGCAACCACTTCGGGCGTGAATGTGAGGGAGCGGAAGTGACGCGAGTTGGGACTTGGTGCCTTTGCTCCCTAAATCAAAAGGACCCTGCCAAAAAAGACCTGTACCAGCCGCTTACCAGGCTTACCAGCCCCTTCCTCTAATGGAAGATTTATGGCCATGGCGCCATGGCCCCCCCAAAATGCTGTTCCGGCAACTCAGGGCGACGACATAAAACGTCTAAAACCTCGCCTCCGCCGGAGCGGCGTCTCGCGCCGGGGTCGATCCGGAGAGTGGTCCAAGCCAAGGCCGCCAAGGCACCGGTGGTCAGTTTCAAAAGCCAATCCAGGTCTGTGCGGGTCCTGGGCGAGGTATGTCAGAAAGCGCATGAATAGTTGCTGAGTCTGCTGTTCTGCTGTGGGGCTTGAGTCAAGGAACAGTCCGTGACACACGAAAGTGACGAACACTTGGGACGAAAGAAATGAGGGTTGTGAAAACTGGGATTCCAAAAGTGACGAACACACAAACCTAAGTTGGACAACTTGCATTTCATCAATCTACCTCTTAGTTTCGCCCTCGAATGTAAGGCATGGCAATAAGCAACAACCAAACATCGAACCTTGCGATGGTCTCCAACCAACCTAGCGTCCTTGTGACCAGTAGCGATGCCCTTTGCTACTAGCGTCCTCTTGTTCCGTTCGTAGCCTCTAGTAGCCTCTAGGTCTCCAACCGACTTCTCGACCGCCTTCTCCACTCGACTTCTCGGCCAAAGGTCAGCACCAGATTTCGCTCGGAGGCGGAGTACCAACTCAGCTCCCCGTTTTCATGATTCAACCACTCCTGAGACCATCGCCCGCGCCGGTGTTCGGGTCAAAGACCTGGTGTGTTGGGACCCGGAGGATGCTTCCTTTTGTATTGAGGCGGTTGATGTTGGAATGGCGTCGTTATGTGTTCTGCATGTCCAACATGTTCAGGACATGCACGATGACACGCGAGAAAAAACCCGGTGGTCCGAGACAACCCATTGATGACCCATTGGTTGAAACGCCAAAAACCTTTCTCAACTGACCGTTCAAAGAAGGCCTGGATGCTGGTTGCCCGGCGTCCACGCCCCGTCGATCTGCGGACCAAGAAAAATGCAAAGTGCCCATGCCCAACCAGAATCGAAGGCGAATGGCTTTTGGTATGTTTTGGGGGTTTGCCGAACGTGGGATGTGAACGAACACAGTGGAGACAAGACGTCGTGGTCTCTAAAGAGGATCCGAAACCAAATGAATGCAAACGATTGCATACACGGGCAGGTACATAATTGCACATGCGGGAACCTGAAGGCATCCAAAACAAGGATGGGTGCTGTTCAAAACCAAACAGAAGGTCAACAGCGTGAACAGCTTCACCAAATCTGGAAGTCTTCCTCCCCAAACATTCCTGTGAGTCACACTCCTGGCACCCTAAACCAAGCATCGATGGCCACGGTGTCAATCTCCATGACCTCATTGTAGTCCACGCTGGCAAGATCTTCGCCTTGGAACCCATGTCGAATCTTGATAAAATCTTCATGTATCAAGGACGCTACTAGGGGTTCCTGTTACTAGGAACGGAACAAGGGGACGCTGCTAGTAACAAAGGCATCACTACAAGTAGATACTAGTAGCGATCGGACGCTAACGAATCTATTCAGATTTGTTAAAACATACCTTCATTTGGATTGAAGCACCTCGACGGGTGGTGCGGCCAAAAAGGAACATCTCGTGACTTTGAACCTCGTCTCGAAGAACCTCGGCCTTCTCAGACTTCACAAAGACCAGGCCAAAGACCCGGTCGAAACATCACACCCGGTCGAAACTGTGACATGACCAGTCCTCTGGTCAATGCAGCAACTCCGTCCAAACCTCTTTTCTGCCGAAAGCCCGCAAACTAACTGACTCCCCCTTCCCCCTCCCAAAAAAGCACTCCCGCACAGGCGACCAAATGGTTGGAACATGTTGGAAAACAAAGAGCCAAAGAGGAACCCCAAACACTCCATGTATGCCCCTGAAGCCACCCCAATGTAGGCATATATGACATACATGGAGTGTCTGGGAACAAAACCCACCTCTGACTTGGAACGGACTCATTCAACACCCTCGACTCGACGGTGCGTTGCAGGCAACATGCCTCCCCAAAAAAAGCGGCAACAGCCTGAAAGCGTGGCACGAAGGAACGGATCCTCTAGAGGATCCTCTGGGTCTCCGGACTTTTTAAGTTGGCAAACTTGGTGGCCAACGTCACCATTGAGTGGAATAATTCATCTGCACCGGCCGGGACGGGAGGACGGGGACTCAAGGACTCAACCGACCGAACGTGGCCATGCCATGACCGAACGTGAGCCCCACAAAACCGGGAACATGATTCAGAGAAACCCTACACTCAGGTGGGCCATGTCCATTCCGAGGAAAACTTAATACTGCCTTCATCTCATGCCATCTCCAATCTCTTCCATCTTGAAGCGTAGCCCCTCCATGACCCTCCCCCAATCAACTGCAATTGATGTGCGTTGGCAACCGCCCCCTTAGTGTCTTTCCTGTATGCCGCGGTCTGCCTCTGTAGTCGTGATCAAGAACCAGCTTCGCCAAATTCTGGATGATGCCGGTGATTCGCTTGGTTTTCTCCTTGTCGCTCTCTTCCTGGAAGCACCCAAATGCAGCGTTTCTTTCGCGTCTACACGGCACCTACGCGCTCCCTCTAGCGCCATGTATGTCAAGCAAAATGAGGAATGATCGAACATGCCAGCGACAAACCGCGCTTCATCATCCGTGCTCATTGGCTTTGACTATGGCCTGTATTGAAAGGGAGGGTGAGGAGGGAAGGAGGATTTCCCTGTCTTTCCAAACGTTCCCTAAAATGAGCTTCGAAGGCATGAAGGTGCATTCCTTTACCGGAGTCGCGCAACATTATTCGTCTACCATTCCCTCGTGCTTCCAACACTACCTGTATTCGTGTGCAAAACCTAGCAACAATGCTGTTTAAGTCATCCAAATACCTGGAACTTCCTCAGTGTGTTCTTTTGTTATCTGCGGCGTGAAAACCCTCTTTGGAGTCATTGCCTTGTAATTGAGTCTGCAAATGTTTCTCTATAGCTTTCTGACATTCCATGGGCGTTATACAGAAGCTGTGGGCGTTTATTGGTGAACCGCGGAGAACCGCGGGTCGAAGGTGCTTGTTCAGTGCACCGAAGGTTTATGTTGCTTGCGAATGTTAGACCTAGATCAAGGTAAGTTGAACTACCGAGCAAAAACAACTTGCAGGATGTTGAAGTCGGTGCTGGATAATAGGCATAACAAAGCTGAACATGACAATGCTAGACAAAGCATATCCTTTCTCATGTCCATCTAGTATCTATACCACATACTGCGAACCCTCTGGATAACGCAAATGTATGGCAAAACCCAAGGATCTGGGCCGATATCTGCCGGGGCACAAGCTCCAAGTAGTCTGAGAAGGTCTTGTCCAAGTCACAACCTGCGGACTCGGCGACGGATCGGCGGATCGGCTCTGCGACGGACCGGACCGGCTCTGTCCATCACCATGGTAGATCCGATGGTCTGTAACAACCATCCATACACGGTCTGCAAGTACTTATGTGGTTCTGGGCCAGGTCTATCCGAGTCTATCCCTATCTTGGTGAATCCATGGTGCCACACTAAGACCCAGTTTGGCCGAACAACCTCGGCACCTGACCTCCCACGTCCGACTCCACCGCCAAGATCCGTCAAGCAACTCAAGGGCCCAGCGATGGTACCAGGAGCGTCTTCGAAGTCAGAATCCTCACCTCGGGAATGCCCAAGGCTCGCGATTTTAAGGGATTTTGTGCAGCAAGAAGGAAGGCAAACAACATTTGCCTTCAACCAATTTATGCTGCCGTATTTTTCTATTTCAAAACGATGGGCAATATCCCTATTGATTCACAACCAAACACGTCTGGCTCAGTGACTCCGGATTCGGGGCACGGCGTCGGGCCGGGCGTCGGGCCGGTCGC
Organism: Durusdinium trenchii; assembly: GCA_963970005.1. Taxonomy (NCBI): domain Eukaryota; class Dinophyceae; order Suessiales; family Symbiodiniaceae; genus Durusdinium; species Durusdinium trenchii. Next base: position 400,240 of record CAXAMN010027950.1, read on the forward strand.
TCCGCGCTCCGATCCGATCCCGGACAGGTCACCCAAGAGCCAGCAGTCCATCGTGCCCTGGTCCTGACGAGCCGGTTTAGGTCTGACCGACCTTTTTGAGCGCTAGACCGGAAAGGAACAGCGGTGATTTCTACTAAAGCTTCCAGGGAACTTCACTTCCACTGAGACATGATGTGTTGTTTGAAAGCACGAGGTGACCCATCGTCCTTTGTTTGAGCAAGCGTGGGAAGCAATCGCCTTTCCAATAAATGGAATCGAACATGAAAGCTTGCATTTTGCTGGTCCGCACATTTAGAAACATTCCACAGACCTCCTATCCTCACTTCCGTGCACGAGGCAAGTCAATCAAAGCAGGCTTTAAACGACACTCACCACCAAAAAGAACTCTATTTAACCTGGTGTCCTGCGGATTTGTGTTCTGTAATTAGGCAAAAACCTTGGACGAGTGAAAAAGAACCATACATTACATGTATTTTTGCCCACCAGCTGTCTGTCCCTCTGTCTCTCTCTCTCTCTCTCTGTGGTGACTCACGTGGACTAGTCACTGCAGGGGTAAATATTTGGACAGAACAACGATGCACTCAAACATGAGTGCAAAGATGTGTGCAAACATGTGTCGCATCGTCGTTTATAGGCCTTACAGGCCCCCACATGACCAAGAAGTTGCGGTAAAAGCATGGCCAAAATTCAGTGTGCCAAGTCTCATACATGAAGAACTTGCAGTCGGGACTTCGCCCACATGCTTTTCTGCATTCGTATGAATCCGCCACCTTGGCTTCGCTGATTGTTTACACCAAAATGAACCTGTCAAAAACAAGTAAACACGTAGGACATACGCTTTTGCTAAAGCACTGTTGATAATGCAAGGACATACAAAAACAATCAAAAACACCTGATCAGTGAGTTCAAGCAGCATTGGTCATATCTGGGTTACCTTTCTTTGCATACCGTTGGCCATGTGCACACGGGGGCCTTGGTGGGCTGGCATCGATTCCGGCGGAAGAATAAGAACTGTAGATCTACACAGGCCATAGACTCGGCTACTAGTAGCTTCTTGCTACCAGTAGCAATGGCCTCCAGCCGAATAGCGAGGGCCTCCACCTAGTAGCTTCTTGCTACTAGTGGCAAATGCCTCCAACCTAATAGTATTAGCGATGGCCTCAAACTAGTAGCATCTGGCTACTAGTAGCAATGGCCTCCACCTAGTAGCTTCCTACTACTACTAGTAGCAATGGCCTCCAGTCTAATAGCGATGGGCTCCACCTAGTAGCTTCTTGCTACTAGTAGCGATGCACTTGTTACTTGTAGAGATGCCCTTAGCTACTAGTAACTTCTTGCTACTAGGCTTATGGAACGGCTATTCCTAGCCACGGGTGTGCTCAGCGTGCTCGGAAATCACACAATTGTTGAAACACCAAGCAATTGAACACATGTACCAAACGTGTGACCGATCAACATTCAATCAAAACAAAGTCTCTCCCCAACACCCGAGAATGTTTGTGCAAACCATGCGCAATCAACCAACATCAATTCTACACTACTGCAGCCTTTCTGGCACAACAGTCACCTGGCCATGTCCAGAATTTTTGGATCAAAACAGAACAACAAAGCTTGAGCCTCACCCACACAGTCGACTTCAGCATTCCTGTCGTCCCCCAAACTCGTGAGAAGACCGTCAATGTTCTCAGTTCGCTCGATACTCATCGTTTTGCTCGATATGTGGTAGTCACGTTTGCTGGCTCGATAGCTGTAATAGCTGGAAGGATGGCGGCCAAACTGGTCGGGCAGCCAAGGACAATATCAAAAACCCATCCCCAAACTGTATTTCAACCTCCAATTCAGCAAAACTCTACCTCCAATTCATCCCCAAACTGCATCGTTTCAGCTCTACCTCCAATTCAGCAAAGCCAAGGACGATGACATGGCCGCCAAACGCGGGATCAAATGGGCGAATGTTCGCTCCCTCACCCGCTCGACACCGTGGTCACGGTGTCACGGTGTCTGATTCAGCCGTCCCGGTGTCCCGGTGGGCCGCTTGTCATGGGTGGAGCTCATCCAAGTTCCCCAAGTGTCGAATTGACACGCCCATTTCATCCCATTTCCGTCGAATTTGACCCATCACTCGTCCTACTCCAATCCAAGAAACATCAAGAAACCAAACTGACAGCCAGCTGCAACCGTTTTCCATTTTGGGGCACCAAAGGCTGGAGGGCAATATCTGTTAGAGGCATTTTTGAGATCTAAATAAGGGACACATTGCAGTGCGACTAGTATGTAGAATGTAACCCCTGCTGCACGCCGGGGAGTGAGTTCATGTCTCAAATGCCAAGTTTCTCCTCGCTCCTGGTTGGCCAAAGCAGAAGGGTCGATGCAACAAGTATCCTTGGCTCTGGCTCTTGCGGGCTTCGTCTTTTCATCTTTCCCACTCCTCTTCATCTTGCTGACCAGGAAATTTAGTATGTGATGGTCCCCCTCAACCAGCCGCTACGTCCTGAGCCACCGTGGCAACCGATGACACACCTTTCAGCCTTGAAAACAGTGGCGCAGGACTCGGTGGAGACCTGATATTTCCGACTTATCCAATGTATAGACCCCTTTAAATATACTGGCTCAAATCCGTCATGCCGATTTGGGCGCCCGTGATCCGTAAGTTCCGGCCGCGTGATGTGGCATCTGAGCGTCTGAAACGCCATGGGCTGCACAACTTCTAGTCTGCTAGCCTAAAGGATCCCAAAGGCAAGGTGATTGTAATGTTTGGACTATCTTGAACTCATTGGACGTCTGTGAGACGGCATGTCTTTGAGATTGCTTTCTCTGTTATATAGATTGTAGATATATACTTAATTGTACTTAGATATATGTGAATTTGATGGAAGTTCACCATGAACCCTTCTCATGAATCAACCAAGCAGTTCGATAGCAGTTCGATCCGAAAGCATTTCGGATCATGCGAAGCAGGCACGCCAAACAAATGTTTGGCTCAAGGGTTGAGCGGACTCAGACTGGACAGGACTCGGTAGAAAGAAGCGCGGCCGCTTGGGTAGGAGGACGTTGAATAGGAGGCAGGTTGTAGGTAGGGTGCTACCTTTGTGGTTCCTACCAGAATCACAAATAGATACTGTGAAATTGCAAGCAGTTCGACCATCGTTCATTCGATCGACAGGTCATGCGCAATGGCCATTGGATCAAGGGCCCTTGAATCTCGACGCACGTCGTGCGTCGCACCGGTTGCGCCATGGTATAAAAGGAGCGTCTGGGAGGAAGAGTTTTTCGTGAAACCTTTCTGGTTTGTTGATCCCATTTGTTGACGACATTGGGTAGCACTGGACTACGTACATTGCATCTGATTGTTGTGGCTCCTACCATTTTACATGGTAGCGGTGCCTCGCGTGCTCCAGCGAGGCCTCCACCTAGGTTCCGGCCAATCCGGGTTGTGACACCCATCACGGGTGTATCCGTGCCATCTTGGCACCTCATTGAGATCTTGGCGACATTCACTCCTTTTTTCTGACCCTGGATGGACACCAGAGACAGTTTGCGTGATTTGGCATTTGACGGCCGACCGTCTGGCTATCGTGAGTTTCGCCGCAAGGTGATCTTAGCAGTTGCAAGCCTAGGGGACGAACAGCAACATCTGGCTGGACCTCGTGTTTTAGCAAAGCTCTCAGGAGAAGCATGGAAGGCTACTGAGCACCTTTCAGTAGCTGCACTTCGCAGCCCCGAAGGCTGGTTGCAAGTGTTGGGACGAGCACTATCGTTTCCTGCCTGAGACTGAGCTTCACGAGTGCATAGATGATTTTCTTTTTGGCCTCAAGCGTCGCAATGGTGAGGGTGCAACAGCTTTTGCAAGTCGCTTCAAAACAGCATTGAACCGTTTGCAAAACCTCATCGCGCAAGAGCGCGCCGCTGCTAGGAAGAAGAGAAAACACCATGCCACCGATTCACAAGCCGCCGAATCCGACAGCCTTGCAGAATCTGGAGGTGAAGAGCCTCCGACCGATAATCATGCTGAGGAGCCTGATGCTGACCAGACTGATGAGACAGGATCAGAGCATCCGGCTCCGGCTCCACAGCATGGCCCTTTCGACCCACCGTTGAGTCCGAGACGAACGCCTCCTCGAACTCCAGCAGCTTCGAAGCCACCAAGTTCGTCCGGCTCCAAGGATTCGAAAAGCTCTAAGAACGACAAGGAGTCCACCGGCACCCATCGTGGTGATCAGCGAAAGGAACAACTTCGCATGCAAAGATTGCTGGGAACATTGGAATTGTCACATACAAAGCCAAAGGCCATATTTCCACAATCTGTACTTGGTCATCTTTTCCTTCGCAAATTTGGCCTGTCAAGAGAACAAGGGTCTCATCTGCTCAGAGCCACCGGCGGCTCAAGTCGATTTGATGACGTCGTGAAGATCCTTCGTGCCAGTGACATTGAGGACCCTCGAGCCGATGATCGAAGACCTCAACGTCCTAGGAGAGAAGCCTATGTGGTTCAAGAGGCCGATTCCTCGAGTTCCCTTGGGCCTCTCACCAGCGATGAGTCGGAGAATGAACAAGCCATGCATGTCGATGAAGATGATTCACAAGGTTCTGGAACAGAGGAAGATGTGGCTGAGATTCTGGCCATACAACAAAAGGCCAAACGAGATTTCAAGAAGAACTTCCGGACCTACAAGGAATCCAAGAAGAAGATGAAAGAGATTCGAAAGTCTCGCCAACCATACATGAGTGTGATAGCAGTTCCACCTCCTGATGGAACCTCGACAGCAGCTCCATCGACAGCACCACGACAGTCAAGCCTCCACGTTATGAAAAGAAATCCTTTGACAGGAAGCCAACAAAGCCTGTGAAAGATGCCAAGAAGAAAGTCAAACGTGAAGACATCAACCTGGCTGAAACGGTGGACGTGGTTGAGAACGTACTGCAGTTTTCTTACATGGTACATGAAACTTCGCTGGAACAAGATGTTGAGATTCTCTTGGCAAGCATTCCAGCAGGATACGCCATCATTGACACTGGATGCACCACTTGTGTCATTGGAGCCGAAACTGCAAAACGATACCAGAAGTTTTTCAAGCATCATGGTTTTCCACCTCCAAGCCAAGTTGATTTGCCTGCAGTAGAACTGGGAGACGACCTCCACTGGCCTTCGTTGGCAAGTCCAATTGGGAGTTCAATATGTAACCATCGCGACATACGTCATTCCTGGCAATGCACCATTTTTGCTGTCGAGAAATGTTTTGGAAGGCATGGAAGCAGTCATCGACCTCCAAGGCCACACCATCACGAGCAGCAAGCATGGTATGTGTCAGCAGCCGCTGAAAAGAGCCTCAAACGGACATCTCCTTCTCCCGCTTGTGCCTGAGATGTCTGATTGGCAGCCGGAGAGTGATGTGAACATTCCCAATGAGCCCAATACGCATGATGTTCGCGCCACCGTAACCAACTATGATGAGCCGAGCATTGATCTCGATCACGCTGAAGGTTCGGAGTGTCCAAAACATATCCCAGAAAAGAACACCCTATGTGACATTCGGAGGGCGTTCCAACATGTGGTTAAGAACACAAAAAGGGGTATTGTGGATTTAGAGACATTCCAAAAACAGAACATCATTTGTGAGGATTCAAACTCCACCACGACTCATGCCTTTGTAGCATATAAGCCACGGTTAGAGAGAATGCCTCATGATGCCTCAACTAACTCGTATGAAATGAAAGTAGTATCTCTGGATAAAGATGGAAACCTTGCTTCACAGGACTGGACGATTCGCGCACCAAATAGCTCACGACGCCCTGTGAATTCGATGCAGGTAGCAGTTTTTGCTTTTGGGCCACTGCAACCAGAGATCCATGACAAGGTTCGTAATGACCCTTCCCCTTCCGAGAAGGAAGTAGCTTTTGAGGAACGCCGGACTGACCATTCTCAAGACTTCAAATGTGACTGTTGTTTTGTTGGAGATCCCTTCGAAAATGAAGACATGCAGTTCCACACCGAAGGTCACGACATGTCACTAGAGACTTTGTATGGGGATACTGATTGGGTAGATGTCGAACTCCAGTCCTTAGAACCGGAGTCGAGAGAAAAGGTCGAACAGGCCATTCGATCAGCCCGCACGATCGGAGTCCGCATTGCCTTGTCTCGCCTCGAAACGGAATATGATGAAGTAGTTCATGAAGTAGAGACATGGTTGGGTACACAAGCCTCAAAGCTTCACACCAAGGTTGGATTGATAGAAGTGTTTACGGGGAAGGCGCCATTGTCAAAAGCCTTTGAGCAAGTGACCAACACCTCAAGCATTCGCATTGGATTGGAATATGGTCATGATCTTAGTAGATTGAGAGATCGTCGCAATCTCCTGTATCTCATTGCCATCACAAATCCAGATCATGTCTGGTTCTCTTTCCCATGTGGTTGTTGGGGAGCATGGTCCCGTTTCAATATGGCATTGTCACCAAAACGAAAACAACTCATTGAAGAGCAGAGACACAAGGCCCGCAGACTCTTGCATTCTGTGTCAGAAGCCTGGCATTTGCAATGTCTTTTAGGAGGTCACTCACACGCCGAGAACCCACTGTCCTCGGAGGCTTGGGGTGAACTTCGCATTGGCGTTGCATGGTCGATTCGAGTGGACCAATGTGCCATGGGTCTTAGAAGTCCAAAGTCAAACAAGCCGATACTGAAGCCAACGCGCATCGTAAGTAGTCAAGAAAGCCTAATGAAGCATCTTGAGCCGTACAGATGTCATAAGAATCATGAACATGATCATCTCGAAGGCCAGTTCAGAGGGCGTAATTTGACTTCATGGGCTGAGACATACCCAAATAAATTTGCCAGAGTCATTGCTGCCGGTCTCGCCAACGCATCTTCAAGCTCAGTTCGAAAGACCATAGCTGAAATCTTTGCTGAAGAAGACGAGATTGAGCTCAGAGAGCATGAAGATGACGTCCGTGTTGCAGCTGAAAGCCAAGTCGCAGCTCGCAACCCTGCTGATAGCCAAGATGCCGAGCCAGAGGTTGAAGTTCCACAAGTCAGCCCAGAATCATTGCTGAATCCCAAGCATATCAGTCTAGAAGCATTGATTCGGAAATTGCACACAAATACTGGACACTCGTCCGTGGAACGAATGCTTCGACTGGCGCATCGTTGTAAGGCCAACCAAGAGATCATTCAAACAATTAAAGAGTTTAAATGCCCGATTTGTGAGGAGTTGAAATATCCCGCATCGCATCGCAAAAGTGCCATGCCACATGCCGATCACCCCAATCAGGTCGTAGGTGTTGACTATGTGCAAGTAGAACTTAAAAGAGATGAAGCTTCCGGAAAGCGTTCCGAGAAAACTTTGAATGTTCTCACATGCGTTGACCTTGCCACTGGATTTGCCCAGCAGATCGTAGTGCAGCCCGGCCAGTACCAGCTGTCAAAGTCGTCCCATCAAGTGTGGACCCGTCCGTACGGAGCCCCTCAAACGATCTCCATGGACGCTGATAGACGCAACATCTCAAGAGAGTTTCAAGCATATCTCGAACATTATGGAATCACACTTTTGCATGGAGCCCCTGATAGTCATTATCAGCTAGGCCAAGTTGAAATTGCCAATCGTGTCTTGAGAAACATGGCATGTAGGGTTTGGCAAGATTCAAACCGACCCCCAGAAGAGGTCATAGAAGTGTGTTCATCTGTTCGAAATGATCAGCTCCGTAGGTGTGGGTTTAGTCCAAGCCAATGGTTCTTGGGGAGAGATCCGCGACACGCGGGCATGCTTGACGACATTGACCAGCAGCGGAACTTTGCAGCACAGTCCCAGTTCTTTCAAGATCCGAGCTTCGCAGCACAGGTGCTTCTTCGGGAAACTGCCAAGAAAGCATTCCAAGAAGAACATGCTAAGGATGTTTGGAGACGTGCCGTTGCCACAAGAACTAGGCCTATGAGAGGACCATACACCCAAGGTCAACTCGTGTACATGTTTCGCAAAACTGGTCGAGGTAGATTGTCTACTAGGCATGGCAATTGGATAGGACCTGGGAAGATCATAGGTGTTGAAAGTTCCAGAGGTAGCATTGTTCCAAGACTCGTATGGGTAAGCTATAACGGTTACTTGTACACATGCAGTCCAGAAGGTCTCCGTCCCATGGCTGAGGATGAACATGAGTTTCGTTCCATGGGAAAGGAATTGTCCCTGGGAAATGAACTAAAAGATATTGAATCGTCTCTAGCAAAAACATGGAACCTTGTACATGATCTCACCCAACATGTTCCAACGGACAAGGACTTCGAATTGCAGGAAGACGTAGACGCTGAACCAGATCCTGAAGGAATAGAAGATCATGATTCGGAGGGCGCACCACGCAAGATTCGTAGAAGGATTCAAAGGTCCCCCGAGTATTGGGAACAAAGGTCACAAGGACTTCTACCTCTCGGTCCAATCCATGAAGGCCCAGCACCAAATAGAGTTCCAATAGACCAACCGAGACCACCAGTGTCTCCCGAAGATGAAAACCCCGAGAAACGCAGAAGGGTAGATTTTGACGATGTACCCGATCTCATGGAGTACACCCCGTCAATTGCACCCGATTCTCCAATGTCATCTCACCAAATCGATGAAGAGATGCCCGAAGAACGAGATGACATAGCTAATGATAATGTTGAATCCGAAGTAGAACCTGTCCTGCCAGAGCCAGTTCCGTTGCCTGTCCCAGCATCCGAGCCGGAGACCACAGACACGGTAAGTCCCGAGACCGAAGATGTGCCAATGTCAGGAGTTGATGTGCCTGTCCCAGAGACTGATGAATTGTTCGTGGGTAAGAATAAAAGTAAGATCAACACTCGTAAGAATAACCGTAAGGTTGAGCAAGTGTTTGAGCTGAGCTTTGATATCTTTCCACAGGACATCACATCAAATCCGCTGTGCCTTTGGTCCGCCTTTGAAGAATGTTTTGCCGTGACACCAGGTAAGGCTAAGCAACGAAGGGTTGAAGTGAATTTTCGCAAGCTTAGTGAAGAAGATAAAGCACTCTTCGAAAAGGCAATGCAAAAGGAATGGCAAAGCTGGATAGACAACCGAGTCACATCATTGTGCAAGGCAAAAGGCATCCCCTTAGACCGAATCATAAAGGCTAGATGGGTACTTGTCTGGAAGAAGTCATCAGATCCAGACGAGAAGAATAAAACCCCGAAGGCTAGGTTGGTACTCGTCGGATGGCAAGACCCTGATTTAGGTAAGGTAGCCACTGATTCTCCAACATTGCGCAAACGCACAAAGCATCTCATCCTTTCCGTTTGTGCAGCCAATGCCTGGAAGCTGTGGGGAGCCGACATCAAAACCGCATTTCTGTCTGGAGATGCAAGCTGTCGTGATTTATTTTTTCGACCGCCGGCCGAGATTAGGAAGTGGATGAAACTCAGTCCCGACGATTTGTTCCGTCTCGAGAAGGCAGCTTACGGCCTTGCCGAAGCTCCTAAAGCATGGTTCACCAGGTTAACCCGTGAACTCATGGCAGTCGGTTTAACGCAATCACAATTGGACCCCTGTTTGTTCATGCTGAGAGGGAATGACGGTTCCTTGATTGGTGTATGCGGTGTTCATGTAGATGATCTTATTGGTGGTGGATGTCCCGAAATGGATAATGTACTCGTAGAACTGAAGAAGAGACTTCCATTCGGTGATTATAGAACCTACACCATAAGATACACAGGCCTTGAAGTCCGCCAGGATCCAAGTAACTTGCAGATTGAGGTAGGTCAAGAGAATTACGTAGAAGCATTGAGTGAGGTGTCCACCAAGCCTCTAGGTATTGCTTCAACTCCATTGCAAGACAAAAGCATCCTCCGGACATGTTCAGGCCAGTTGGCTTGGGTGTCAAACTCGACACGTCCTGATCAGGCATTCCTTGCTTCATACCTCCAAGGTGTTCAGGACAAGGGTGGTTTAGTATCCCATGTTCATCTCTTCAATAAAGCAGTAAGGGAGATGAAGCAACGCCGTGTTTGCCTCAAGTTTCCAAGCCATGTGCCCATAAAGGATTGGCATATTCTGTGCGTCACCGATGCAGGATGGTGCAAAAGAGCAAACGGTGATTCGCAGGGTGGATACATAATTTGCTTGACCACAAAAGAGATATTTGCTAATCGTAAGGCACCAGCATGGATAATAGATTGGAGTTCAAAGAAACTGAAAAGAGTGGTTCGTTCGTCTTGTGCTGCAGAAACCTTGTCAGCCATGAATGGCATGGATGCAACTGAATTGTTACAAGCACAACTTGCTGAGTTGATCGATGGAATCACACCCCGACGTTTTCGAGAAATCGTTCCGGAAAAGCCAGCATGTATTTGCGTAGATTCAAAGGGGTTCTATGACGCAGTCAACAAGTCATGTTCAAGCACCACCATTTCAGCAGAAGAAAAGTTGCAGATAGATTATGCAATTGCCAAACAAACGAAAACACGTCAAAACATGCATGTATACTGGATGAGTGGAATAGATATGATAGCCGATGCACTCACCAAGCTAAATGGTGATCTTCGCCCACTGTATGCACTGATAGAAAGTGGTATGTTCCAGATTCGATCAGGGCTTCAATCCGGTAAGAAAGAAAAGGCCAAACAAGCCAAGAAACAGCAAGCTGTTCCGTCGGAAGAAACAACCGAAGATTGAGTTGAGATCTCATATGCATGTGTGACGTCTTAGGGACATAATAGTGAATTCAGAATCATTTGTTTGTATAGATGAGAAAAGCAATCCATGTGCGCAAGACTTCGTAAGAGTAAACACTTTTGCAAAGCAATAGATGTTTGATTTTGTAGTCTTTGGTTCAAAAAGAGCCTAGGCCAGATTCGAGCTTGACGTTCACTCACGAACAATGGCAAATACCAAGCAAGCCAAGCTTGGAAGGAAGGAAGGAAGGCTATGCCTCAGAGCCAAGTTCACTGGGGACCCCATTGAAAGCTGAGGAGATTGAGATGGCCGCCTCTCTCATGTGCCGTGCTGCGCAGTTCAACCAAGTGCCACAGATCATGTCCGAACTTCGTTTTCTCGAGAAGAGCGTGAATGAGCATCCAATGACCGCTATGGCCCTAGCTGGCATGCACGAAGCTCTTGGTGGAATGAGTGATGCTACGAAGCGTCGCTTGGACCCCAGTGATGATTCGCAATCGTTCTCTGCAGGTTCACCATGGGAATTTGTGCCACCGAGTCCGGATCGTTCAAGTGCTGTGGATGAGAGTCACTCCATCCCGCTTCCGAAGGGCATCACCAGCCTCGAGGAATGGGGAAAGACAGTGTGTAAGATGGACAAGTATGTGGACAAGAGGTATTCGTATGCCGAAATGGTCGCCGAATCCCGTCCTTTCACGAAGGCAGCCGATGAAATGAACAAATACCTTTCATTTGTCCAGAACAAAAATGGTTCTGATGGTGGAAAGGATTTGCCTGTCACGCCGGCAGTAGACCTGGCTCTCTATCTCGATCGTTTGGGATGGAAGGCCCGAAAGTTCGGCAAGGCACCAGGGTTCGTTCGTGAAACGAAGGCTTGAACCAATCTTGATCCAAGGTCCTTGGAGGGCGTGTGAAATTGCAAGCGATTCGACCATCGTTCATTCGATCGACAGGTCATGCGCAATGGCCATTGGATCAAGGGCCCTTGAGTCTCGACGCACGTCGTGCGTCGCACCGGTTGCGCCATGGTATAAAAGGAGCGTCTGGGAGGAAGAGTTTTTCGTGAAACCTTTCTGGTTTGTTGATCCCATTTGTTGACGACATTGGATAGCACTGGACTACGTACATTGCATCTGATTGTTGTGGCTCCTACCATTTTACAGATACATATATATAATATATGTTATATAATTTACTGTATATGTGTTTCAATATCTTTCACACTTAGCAAACTTAGCAATCCGATCCTTGTATCTCCCATACGCCTTTGACCAGGAGTCTTCGACCCTTTCAAACGCTCAAACACGGCCCTATTAAATGTGTGAAGTGCCCTTGTAACGGGCAACCACTGACAATCCTGAATTCTCTCGCACAACCCAGTTGCTCCAATCAATCCAATTTCCAAGTCGACCACCTTACATCTCCCACGGGTCTCATGAATCAATCCTATCCTTATGATCCTCCTACTGTATCTCCTATGCATGGCTCAAGCGCGTCAGCATCCTTTTTCGCCGTCTCATCCGCATCGCTGTTCGCTGGTCTCTTCCACCAGGCGGTGCGCCATCAGCACCCCGGTGCTTCTGCAGCGCTTCAGCTACTCGTATTTGTCATCCCTCCTAGGACGGTTTCGGCGAGTTACCTTCCCACCACCCAAGATCAAAGGGTTGACCCAACTTCCCTTATTATTTGGATCAGCAACATGACGTCCGAAAGTACAACATGCCAAAATACTAGTACGGTACTAGTTGATGCTAGTTGTGCTGGAGAAAACTAGAGAACTCTCCTTGTTGCAAACAACTCCTTCAAAGTAAAACCAACAACTTCATGTTACACACAAACCCCTGCGGATGTTCGATCAAAACTATTCTACCGGACTCTAGTATGACGAATCTTTGGCTGCCGCGAGCCGAAGCCGAACTGGGCGTTGAAAACCCACCTAAGCATATTTTCGGGGTACACCTTCTTCGGGACCATGAAAATCAGGAGCTTGAAACGGAAGGGGGAAGGCTCCACCCACCTAATGGGATTGAAGTCGGCCATGCAGGACTGGTTGGTGGATTCAAGGCGGCAGTGAAACATATGGGGACCTGTGGGCTCAATCATCCCAAGTGAAGTTTGAACGCGACCATCCACGTCCTCACGGTGCGACAGTTGTTTCCTCTTCGACTGCATGGGTCTTGGGGAGATTGTCTCTGTATATGTTTTCGTGCCTTTTTTCATCAAATAGCTGCAAGATGCTGCAGGCTATAGGGGTCTTAACTTCTCAATAATTAGTGTGGCTCTGGATTGGCGTTTTGTTTTTGCGGGTGCTTCTGCCGTGCTGATGCAGGTGCAGGTAGTGGCCGTAGATCGGCGTTTTGGTTTTGTGGGTGCTGCTGCCGTGCTGATAGTGGTGCAGGGGCTGGATCGGATGCCGGCTGTGACATCATGTCATGCCCGGACTGACATCATGTTATTCCAGGGATAACATAGCGTCATGCCAGGGGTGAAATGCTGTCATATTGTGCATGACAACGTGTTGTGCAGCAATGATCATAATGTCGTCTGGGCAGCTTTGGCTGGTCCTTGCCGATCTTACAGTTTTACGTCTGTTTTGGGCGAAGCGGGCGCATTCTGGACTGGTATGATGTTGCGTGCTGCGGTGACAGCCGTCCGCGGCGTGTCCTTTAATACCCGCTATCTGGGGTCTATACCGGTGTAATTCTGGGATGGCCGGCAATAGAAGCGATTATATATATATATTATATATATATCCTACTTTACGAGCAATGTCCACTTGAAATACAGCAAACACCTGTCACCACTGTTGTGGGCCTTACAGGGTTTCTGCTGGTCTATATAAGTGGTACATCTGCAGTTTTTTCAAGTGAACATCCTAGGATATACTCCACGAGTGGCTACAGTAGAATCCAAAACTGAGCCACCCGGACTTCCCAGTGATCCTTCCGTGCAGCGCTTCCATGCACCTTAGGCCCAAAGGCGAGCAGCTCAAGAGGAGAGGGCTGCAATGTCTTCAGCAAGCGAGGCGACCGAGGAAGCCTTCCAACCCTGATGAAATTGGATGCACTTCCTCAAATCTTCATGGGCCAACGTGGAGAATGCATGGCCGCAATTTTGGATGACCATAGTCCTCTACAAACGGGCAAGTGTCCGTTTCCGTGACTGGGCTTGCCGGGAAGACCCTTCCTGTCGTGCGGACTGAGAACCCTTGTGGCCCGTGGCCTTGTCATGGCCTTGTGGCTGCTACATCAATGTTACCACCCGCCGCTTCTCAGGGTTGGCGGGGATCTAGTAGGATGTACATATCATGCGTTTTTTTGGACATTCTATAGCACATCAATGTGTGACCACCCAATGCCCAAACAAGTTTGCCTTGATTTCCCACGACCCTTTCCAGCCCATCAGGGTTCAGGGCCGAATCATCAAGAGCGCTGCAATGAATACGATGGCAAGGCTTCCACAAGCAATCAAGATCACGAAAAGGCCTTCATGGTCCCACCAGCTGGGGAAAATGCGTGGTCCCGGGAAGTGTGCAGTGTAGAATGTCGAACCATCCACGAAACATGCGTGAAGATACGTGCATGCATGTCCTAATTACATCAATTCTAGCGAACCATGGGAACTCATGTGCGCTGATTGAGGATCCAAACGGAACAAAGCCGATCATCAGCACAACTCAGTAAGGTTTAGTCTGGCTCATAGGTTTCACGCAACCTCCTCAATTTTTCCGGAAAACATCACCTGAAAGAAAGCCAGTCTGTGCTCACAAAAATAGCAAAAACAGAAACGATGACGTCTCATCGACCGACGACTGCCCCATTTTTTGCGGTGGAAAGCCGCTGGGGAACTCCACACGACACTGGATGGACCCTTCTTGCAGTGCACAGCAAACATGCGTCATCCAAGTTTTTCAGACTTCAAACAGACAAATATATCAAAATATGGGGTGACGGATTGAAATGAAACGCCCGCTTGCGCCCTTGAAGCAGCAAGCACCTCCGACGCCGGCTCCCCAGCCTGATGGCCGACCTGAGGCTGTAAACACTGCCAGTGTTCGGCCCTCCCACAAAGCTGGAGGGAATTTGTTGATCCTCCCATGTAGCTGGTAAAACCATGTAAAACCTCATGAACTGCCATACAGGAAGGACCACATCAAAAGGAGTCGACATGATGAACAACTCTGGTCAAAGACCATTTTTGACCCACTGCTTCACACTTTAAAGTCGACCGTCACGTCACGGTCCGTCTGGTCTTGGGTACTCACCCAAGCTGTAGCTTCACTGTTCACACCTGCGTCTCCCAATCCAATCGACCTCCATCAATGACTCCGGTGTGATTCCTTGAGTGTTTCACCCAGGCCGAGGTTGGTGCGTTTCAAGAGGAATGTGACATTATGGTTTGAAAATGTTTGCTGCCTCGGAATGGCATGCGTTCTGCTGATTTCTTCCACCTAATCGGACCCCAAACCCTGGGATACATGAGCCACAATACCTAAAGGCCTGCAGAAAGGGCACCTGGGTTCAATGCACGAGTTTTTGGCAACGTGCAAGGTCCTCCATACCTTCATGTCCAACTCCTTTGCCCCAACTTCCAGTGATCTGTCGCAAGAAAAAACCGCAGATCGACCTGGGCTGTGGTTTTCCAGCCGCTTTGTCTTCTATGTCCGGGCTGCTGGACGCAGCATCCCCTAGAGTCTGCCCGTTTCACACACTGCCTGGTGCACCGTTGGCAGCTTCAGCTACTGAGAACCTTATTCGGCAGCGTGGTTGTTTCCGCATACAGGAGACGAACAATAAGCACCAGAGCCTCACGATATATGGATTTCATGCATTTCTGAATCCACCCTTGTGTTTCAATGAGCCATTTGCCAAAGAAGCTTGCTTGTTTTATTTCATTGTCCGAAATTTCCAGGCTCTTCCCTCGCCATCTCGAACCGGATGGCAGAACAACGGGAAAGAAAAAGCCCGTTGTTAAGGCATTCACCCAGACCCTCTGTACGTGTTACGGCACGAAAGGGTGAACGTTCCTTGGTTTGCCCCCGAAAACCGGAAGCGAGCAAGTCAGACTTGCAGAGACGAAAGAAATTCCGCCCTGTGAGGGTTTCCTCATGGGTTTCTTCACTTTTTGCGAGAAAACGTCTAGACACCCGAGAAAATCCGAGAAATCAGTTGCCTGGACCTCTTTATGACTCGAGAAAAGGCTCATTACCAGGAACATGGCCAGGGCACGCAGTTTCGCCCAAGCTGAGGCACAAAACTTCCAACATACCATGGCCTAGGGCCTTTAGGGTCTACTGGTCTACCCACCTGCTTGGAGGCATCACGCGTACAGCCGTACAGGAAAATCCTAAAGTCAGACTGGGGCTCCACACAGCATCAAGAACAGTCCATAGCTCATCACCTGAAGCTGTCAGTGTCCAATATTGCAGGGGGTGGTGGATGATGATGTCAATGATGTCCTTTCCAGAAATGTGCCTCTCTTAGGTGATTAGACAAGCAACGTGATGCAGGGTGTGCCCTTCTCAGGTCTTCGTCCGTCCAAAATGCTGGAACCGCCATGTCGGTGATGCCACAATGAACATAAATCATGGCATGGCCCTATAGATGGAAATTGACTCTCCTCAATGACTCCTTGGCTGCTGCTGTCGTTTCTGTAGATCTAATCATTCTTGCACTTCCGGCCTTGCTACCTGCCATCGCCGCTGGAGCCGCACGTGTTCTCTTTCAAATAGCTCAACGGTGTATCATATCATGCTCTATATGTTGGGTGTGGCATGTTTGCCATGTTCCGTTTGGGAATTGAACTCTTCACATCGCGGGGCAAAATCTTGAGAAAAGCATCAGCAAACACTCATTTTTCGTCCTTAATTGTTTAGCTACTTCATCTTGGTCTCTGCGGCTTCAGTTTTTGCTGGAGCCCGGATTCGATGCCGCCGGGAAGATGCCTGGGATTCGCCCCGCCCACTGCTCTGCTGCGGGCAGAGACCAAATCGGACAGTATGTTTGAACCGAAAGCTCTACGCTGCGGTGCAAGTGTTACCCATGGGCATTGGAGGTGGAGCAAGATCCTCGTCATTCCATGCACTTTCGGCATTGAGAATGGTAGCTGGATAGTAATTGGTCTCCCGGGCCATGGTTTATCATGGTTCTAACCGAATTGGATCCTCGTTGGCGCCCCCCACCACGGCCCCACCGCCGCACGGTAAAAGAGTCCCACAGGTGGACGTCAAACACGAGGTGTTTGACCTTGGAGCATGCCACAAACGTTGGATTGCTCATGCCCAGGCTGTGTTTTTTTCCCTCTTTTCGGTACATACCTATGTCATTCCGTGAAAGCAACAATAACCAAACACCATTTCCGCTTTCTAAAAATAACCAAACACCCTTTCCGCTTTCTGTGGGATCGAATCGCAGCACCCTGCTGCTCGCACTCTGTTATTTAGCCGTGGATTGAAACAGCAATGACTCAAATGATGTTGGACTGAGACGGGAATTGCGTCTACCTTGCCACGTGCCGAAGCCTGTTCACAACCGTGCTGGACCTGTAAGTTAAAGTGAGTCACAACAGCAAGTCTTGCAAGTCTCACCATAACGATGGAGTATTTTCGTGCTGCAAAGATATTTCTTTGGATGTATGTCATCAATCATGGCTCGCCATCGATGGCTCCGGCACGAGGTCTACGAGCTACGCGCCTCCTCAGCGCTGCGAATGGTCAGCGGATGGCGAGAATTTCTTCGCACCACTGACGAGTGCTCTACTCCTTTGATGGATTCCATTCACGGTCCACTCCTTTCCGAATGATATCACTCGTCCACTCACTCGTCCATATATCAAGGGTGCAGGATGTTGTGGCCCAAAACCGCGGTGGCTACGCTTGAAGTGGGAAGGACGCTCACAGAGGCTCTTGAGTGCGGGCATCTTGGCACCATATTCCAGGCAAAGAACATCAAAGAACCCCCCAAAGTCGACTATGTGAAGGGTTCAACATGGTTCAATAAATTCAACACTCACGGGGTCGGCTTTCTTCTTACAAAACAGCTTTCTCTCGGTTTGTGGCCTTAGGTTGTCGCAAACACGCCCGGCGTTGCCCCCACGTAGTTTCGTGGGGGTTGGGTGAAACGATGAGGATCAGTGTCGCCTCAAATGCCTTCGATATTCTTCATGACCTTGATCGTCGGCGGAGAAGCTAAGTTTGTCACTGCTCTTGGATGCTTTGGGTCAAGAAAGGAGAGGACTCTTGCACTAGTCAGTTTGATAAGTGGAACCTCCTAGTCTGATATATATATGTATATGCACCCTGAGAGTCCAAATGACTCACTTTACCTCTGTAGTGGTGGATTCTGGCTGCCCAAAAAGGGTAAAGTGAGTCATTGCAAGTTCTGGGGCCTGTACGACAGCTCTGACTTTTCGAACACCGAACACTGCCTCTCCTTGCTTTTTCTCCGGTCTGGGACAATGGAAGTCCGATTTTGTGAGGGTGCCCCAGGACTTCCAGCAACCGACTTGGTTGAACTCATCATCTGGTTGAACATCTCATCTCATGACCTCCACAGCTCAAAGGAAAGGGGAGTGATGCGAGAGCGCACTGATGGCAGAAAGCTCCACGTTTACAAAGGTAGAAAGCCCCCGCAGGGAGCTGAAAAGTATCAAGAAAGCTGGAGTCATGCTTCTTTGTTGCCATCCTCGGGTGATCCAGCCCAAAACCAAAGCAATTCCAATTAAACCATGTAAATCCACCAATTCTCGCAATTCTATCCAATTCTCATTCTCAGAACCTTTTCAGAACCCTTTTCCATGGTTCGAAACGACATTCGCTTTGGATCATTTGGATCCCTCCTGTTCCGCCCCGACTGGACGTCCGCCCCCCGGCCTCGCGCAGCTGCAGTTGGCTCTTCCAGGTCGTCACCAGGACCTGGCTCCGGTCGCCGATGGATCACTTTTGGGGTTTCTGTTCCCGGGTGGCCCACTGTAAACATGGTTTTCCACTGTTCCCGGTTTCAGTTTTTTGGGTTTTTGGGTTTTCCACTCTCTGGTTGGTTGGGCTTAGGGCTTTGCTGCTTTAGGATGTCTTTCGTTTTCACTTAGGGCTTCACTTCTTTAGGATGTCTTTGGGTTTGACTCAGGGATTCACTTCTTTAGGGCCTGGTTTGGTTTTGCTTAGGGCTTCCCTCCATTAGGATGTCTTGCGTTTCACTTAGGGCTTCGCTTCTTTAGGGTTTCTGGCTGGTTTGCCATAGGACTTTGCTGTTTTAGGATGTCCTTGGTTGTGACTTAGAGCTTTACTTCTTGAGGGTCTCTTTTGGCCTGCCTTATCGCTTCACTTCTTTAGGATGTCTTTGGCACAAATTCAACAGCATCTCTTGCTCAACATTTTGTGTTTTGTGCACATGGTCGTGGTAATTACGTGCTTTGGCGAAGCTGGGTTTGGTTTTGCTCAGGGCTTTGCTCTTTTAGGGTTTCGTTTGGTTTGCCTGAGGGGCTTGCTTCTTTAAGATGTTTTTGGGTTGGCATTAGGGCTTCAGTGGAGAGGGGCTTAGGGCTTCACTTCTTTAGTCTTTTTTCTTTTGCTTCAGGCTTCACTCCTTTAGGGTTTCATGTGGTTGGGCTTCCGGCTTTGCGTCTCTAGGATGTCTTTGGGTCGGATAAGCCTTTACTTCTTTGGGGTCTCTTTTGGTTTTGCTTCGGGCCTCGCTCCTTTAGGGTTTCTTTGGTCTTAGCTTAGGGCTTCACTTCTTGAGGATGTCTTTGGATTTGACTCAGGGCTTCACTTCTTGAGGATCTGTTTTTGTTTTGCTTAGGGTTTCGATCCTTTAGGTTTTCTTTTGCTTCTTTAGGATGTCTTTGGGTTGGACTTAGGCCTTCACGTGAGGGCGCCTTTGGGATGTCTTGGGTTTCACTTAGGGCTTCACTTCTTCAGGGGGGTTGGTTTGCCTTAGGGCTTTGCTCTTTAGGATGTCTTTCGGTTTCACTGAGGGCTTCAGTTCTTTAGGATGTCTGTGGGTTTGACTCAAGGCTTCACTTCTTTAGGGTTTGGTTTGGTTTTGCTTAGGGTTTCGCTCCTGTAGGGCCACGGTTTCTTTTGGCTTGGCTTAGGGCCTTGCTTCTTTAGGATGTCTGTGGGTTAGACTTAGGCCTTCACCACCACTGTAAACACGGTTTTTTCATCTCATTTCTTGCTAGGACCTTCAAAGTGAAGCCTTTCGATTTCTCTAACTGAACTCTTTGGGGACGAAGTGTGACTCAGTGACCTCATTCTGGGATCTCAAGTGCAGTCACATTGCAGGTCATGGTTGGTCTTCAGCTTCGGAGGCCCTTCCGAACTTCCCGCTCGCCGTTCCGTCCACCTCTCTATGTTGCTTGATCTTCTGTTTCTCCATCTCGCGGTCCTGCTCCATTTGCGCTAAGCCTCGGCTGCTGAACGACTTCAGCACATCAAAGTCAAAATAGCCCGGGGTACCCACACACGGTTGATACTGAAAAACACAGCACCATGAAATAAGTTCTTCCATGACCATCGATGATCCTTTCAGTGGTTCCTTCAAACTCTGTCTCTCACAGTGCTGTTCTTAATGCGTGCAACTCTTTTGCGGCTACAAACCACAAAACTTCCAGACAACCAGCACAAACCACAAAACTTCCGCAACAAAAACAACGTGTTTTTTCACCCATGGCTTCTCTTTCGCTTCACCCAGGCGGCAGTTGTTCACGATCTGCTTCTCTTGGCGCAAGTGCATGGTTCGGTCCACCAGGCGCCGGTTCTGGTCCACCTCCGATCCGATCCAGGGTCGGTCCGATCGTCTGGGTCTCGGCTTGGTGGAACGCGGCACCGCCATGTGGAGCAATCCTATGGGGGAAGACGAAATTAAGAAGTCGTAGGTCAAAATTGCAGCCCACACAAACAGCATATAGCATGGGTGGATTGTGGCCATCTTCCATATGATTCTTCAGTGGGAAAGTACTGCTGACAAGTTCGTGAACTACTGGTTGTTAGCTTCTTGAGTCGAGTGAAGAGCCTGCCCTCTTCCAACCAAACTCAGCATTAGGCATGGTCCATTTCGGTGCTAGCTGAAAAATCCGTCCAATCAATTTCAAGCGTCATGGCAAAGAGTGCGCTCCCACCAATAAGCTGCCTTCAGGAAGGGGGTATCTTGCATTTTCATACTTAGCATACTGAATCGTCCCAATGTTGAAGCTTCGAAGCTCCTTGCCTCGAATCACGGGCACATGTTCTTCTAAAGGTCTCTTGCCTAATATCACCGAGTTCATTCAATTCTGCACTCTATATTATATCATTGGCGCGCCCATCCATCCCCCGCACGCCACCTCCATCTGCTTGATGAGGTCATGGCAGTGATTCCTATGGCTCTGCGACGCTTGCGTCGGCTTGTCCTCCGCGGGCGTTGGCGAACACAAGCTAACGTGACCGTGGCAAAACTGACCGTCACCTAAAGCAACCAGTTGCCAACGTGACCAACAAGACCGCTAATGACTTCTGGCAACAGTCTAGGTTTAAGTTTAAGGTGTCAAGTTTGAGGGCCAGTGACCTTTGGCAACTTGCTCCGATAGGAGAATCGGCTCTTCGCATCCCCCCCAAAAAAACCGGCTGCTACTCTCAGACTTCCATGGACACAGCAAAACACATTGAAAGACCAGCATTCTCAGAGAGCGAGCAAATGACGCACGTTTTGATTTGTGGTTTTGCAGCCACTTGCTGCCACTTGGCAGCCAATTGCAGGCACTTGTCACTCAAGCAAGTAAACTTCAACACTGTACCTTAGAGTTCTTTATGTAAAAACGGTAAGATTTCTTCGTCGCTAGCTCTGCAGAAGCTTGGATTTTTTTTTCGGAAAAGTCTTGGACTATTTCATGATTTCTCCGCACGCAGCTCGGGAGACAACCGGAATTTCTTTGCAGAATGCATTGCAGAAATCTTGGTTTTCTTCAGAAATCATGATATTCTCTGGACAGAAGTAGCAGTCACTTGCAGCCACTTGGCAGCCACTTGCCTGTGGATGCAAAATGGAAAATCAAGCGCTGCGCACCTGCGAGCTCAATGAGCATGGGCGGAAAGAGATGGAGAAATACATCGGGTCGGCCGCTGGTCGACCTCGTCGACCGTCGACCCACCGGTCCTCTGGACCCCAATAGCCGGCCGTCTCTTTCTTCTTATTGGCCTGCGGAGTGGACGGCGGACGGACTCGAACGCGGTGTTGGTGGACAACTCTGAACACGAAGTGCTCAGTTTCGCCATTGGAGGGTCTCTTGGGTCTCGAGTTGATGGTGCACTTGGACGAAGTTTCTCCCAAGTGGTTGAAGCGGGATCATGGGGTTGGGATGAATTGAACACTAGTTCAAAGGACCCACTGCATGGCTTGTAGAGGGGGCCGCTCCATGTAGAGCTATCGCTTTCCAGTGCATTGGCATGTCAAAACCAGGAGGATTTCCACTGGTCAGCATGAACATGAAGGTTTCATTGTTCGTTGATGTTCGTTGTGTCACTCATGTTCTAGCCAGGTGATTTTGCGCAAATGCTTGGGCCACAAAAGGCGATTTCACGGAACCGTGAGGCGTTCACCCGTGCGGATAAGAGCCCAACATGCTTGGGGCGGACTTCCGCATGATCGAGCATCCTTTTGTTGGATCAAAACAGGCGAAGACCTTGACGACCTGGTGAGTCACTGTAATGTTCATGAAGCAAGTCAAGGAAGCATCAAGGAACGGCGATCGGATGGTGAAGGAAACACCATCCAGTACCAGTTGCGCGTTTGGTCCAGCGTGGCCTTCTCTTCTTCCCGTCGCGTCTGCTGCTCTTGCATCTGCTCCTTCAGGAACATGGCCTCAGCCCGCAGCTGTGTCGGTCCGGCTGCGGGTCGTTGGAGGGGGTTTGGAACCTGGCTGTGGGAGCCCCGTGTCGAAACCACCACAGAAGCGGGATGTTCTTTTCAAGATGCACTTATCTATCTCAAGCCTTTTTCAGAACACCTGGCATTTCTCGAAACCTTTCTTCAGGTTCGAGGCCCAGGTGCAGTGGCAGTTGCAGTCACTTGTTCACTGGAGGTGTTGCCTTAGCAATATATGGGCAGTGTATTACTGTAATATGTCAATATATCAATTATTATGTGAATCTTGCTAAATTCAGGTGCTAGGTTCTCTGTCAAAGGTCATTCAACCGGGGAAGCCAAGCCCTTGGACCTTGGAGGAATATGGTTCAGAGTGTCGAAACAACAGCCATTGGGACCTCAATGATGTCCATACTTAAGGACAAATAGAGAGGTGGTCGATTTGGTACTAATATATAACTATATAACTATATATATATTATATAAATCCAAAAGACATCCATACTTACATCCACAGACCTATTGGCTCACCACCATGAGTATCCCCTCTACTAATCAAACAACCGTACTACAGCTATACCGATACTCCCAACCACTGGTCTTCTGGCCCAAGGAACATGCCGACGCCGGGCGTCAGCTTTGGCGGTGGTGCCATCCTCAGAACGACACAGTGAAGCGCTTCACAGTGGAAGCCGACTGGAAGTCCTCGTGGGTCGTCGTGGCCATTGAAGTGGCGTGCCAAATCGTGTCAAATTAAATAAATGTCGGAAGCTAGCTAGGTTGCTGAAGGCAAAACAACACAACACGCACAATTATCTAGTCCATGTACTGTAACTCGAAAGGCAACTTCAGTCAGTCTTCACGTTGCGACTCCGGACATGGTGCCTGTCCCGTTCCCACCAGCCTACATTCCTAGATGCCTCTCTCTCGTATTGAACAAGCTCGGTGTCCTGCTGCCCATCGGGCCAGTTTTGTGGTACAAAGGGATGACGCAATCCCAAGAGTGTCCAACCCTCCAACTGCACGACCATGTGCAACCTGCCTTTGCCCACACTACTCTTCCCCTGTTTCCGCCGGTGGGTTCCACCGTGCCCCACCCTGCGCAGAAAAATCCGAGGTCGCGGCGTGACGCAAGGCATCGGCCACCAGCATGGAATCTTCTAAGGTCTGCACCTCTTCCTCCGGTCGTGTCGTGATGAGTGGGGGTCGAATTGATGGGGGTCGAAGATGAAGGTCTTCACCATCCCTCAAAGACGACAGAAGTTAAGTGTCCCTAAAAATCTAGGAACCCAATGAACAGTGCGAGCGCATCTTCAAGGAATGAGCTATCCTGCGTCGAGGTAGTACCTTCCTAGGTAGTAGCTACTTAAGCCTTAAGCTACTACCAGCTACCTCTTAGCGGCCGACCCCTCCCCCCCCGGGCTTTTAACAAAACGATGGAGAGCGGAAATTGAACGGAAGCAAAGCAATGGTACGAAGCTGAGGGTAGTTCTCATGCTGGGTTTTCAGACTGATAGCCAGTTGACAGCCAGTTGCATGAATAGTGCCGAGTGCCTTACTTCTCTTCACCATCTTCACCAAACTCCAGCCAGACTCACATCCAGGCATACAAAATAGAGAACACTATAGAACACCCATCTCAAAAAGGTGTCCATTCTTCGATGCTGCCTAAGACTCCTACTAGCTCACCAACCAGCTTAGCCCTCTACTCCCTCTAACTGAAGAGGCCTACCAACCACCCTGCCATCAACGCAGCGCAGCAGCTTACACCACGCTCCTGGCGCTTCCTTGCCAGCTGCGCGAGTTCAATCTTCGTCTGCTCCACCTGTCTTCGTTGACGCGCGGTGAGTGTGTCTATCCTTGGTCAAAGATTGGTCTGGCCGGCTTGGATTTGCGCCTGTGACGAAAGTTGGTTTCGCAGGAGATGAGGGCATGATCTTGCGGGACATGATCGCTCACAATTTCTATAGTCTGCCCTGACGTGGTCAAATGCAGCTGCCAGTGGGGCGGGCTCTTTCAGCGAAGTAGCTTAAAACTTGAGACTTGATATTCTCCGCTTTATCAAGGATGTATGGCTTGACAAAAGTCGCCCCCAGAGAAAAAGACCGGCATCGCATGGGCGGACTGGGTGCCCTCAGAGCGTGGCATGGTGTGTCGAGCAGCGGTCGCATCCCAAGCGCTGTGGCCTTCTCTTCTAGAGTTCTTCGCACATGATCATCGTAGAGCCGCCGCGACCTAGAGTGGCTTAAATGAGAAGACCGTTGAGACCGTTGGTGACGGAACGTGCAGGAGCATGGCCCTCTTCAAGAGTAAGATACTGGCAAAGGAAGGTCATGTTCATGAGCTGGCTGTATATTGCAAGGACTTCTCTTGCAGAATCAATGGATCACACAGCGTTAAACCCAATGATGCCCAAATGTGCTTCTAAAAATATATGTGGAAACTCAGGCGCCTATGTTCAAATCTTGTGTCAGAACTTTGCCCAATTGAGTTGCGCAACGATAGTTTGGTTGTCCAAGAACCTCCTTGAAGAGAAAAGATGTGGGCAACATCGCTCAATAACTTCACTCGGTGGTTTGGTGTGGTGGGTGACTTGGTGAGGCTGTGGAAGACTTGGACCCCCCTGGAAGGTTATATAAGTCAACCACTTGTGGCCGGGTTAGCCACTGTGAGACATGTGCTAACCTGAAACGCCTAAACATCCAAAAACACTCCAAAGCAAACAAGTGTGACCAAACATTCTTTCGAGAAGGATCCGTTTTGCATCGTTTTGCAGTATTGACAGTCAGCCCGACTCTGGGAGGCTGCACTTGTGATCTCGAGCCTTTGTCAAGAACACCGGGTGCCTGGTGATCGGGACCGGAGATGACCGGAGAAGGAGGGACCCATCCTGAGATGGAAACATGGAGGGGAGAAGCTGGTCGGTTTAATCATCGTTTTTTTGCAGTCACTGGTTTAAGGTCATTGTAGCTTCTTCTCCCCAGGACAAGAATCAATCCGTTCCCAAAGAAGATAAAGAAAGAGACATGGGCCGCTGGGTTTGCTTTGGGCCTTCAACGTGAAGAAGAATCTCGGCCAATAAAGCCTTCGGGAGGTCGAGAGATGTCGAGAATCCTTGGTGATTTCAGAGAGCCACATCAGCAGCTAGCAGCAATTCCAGGAAACTCTGCGTGTTTTAGGTTTCCCAACAACTCACCTCACAACCGTCACAACCCCAAAACCCTCCCCTTCTCAGGAAGAACATCGGGCCAAAAGTTGGTGTCTTTCCCCCACCAGCATCACCAGCCCATCGCAGGCCATCCCAAACATCGTCCGCAAGCCGTCCGCCTCTGCATATGTGGGCAGGTCTCATCCACCAGCTTCATCTCCGCCTCGGGGATCGCATCCCCATGCTGCACCTCCGGGGTCAGTGGGGCCTCCACAAGGAACAGCGGCTCCTCCTCGGTCAGTTCTGGGAGATTCTTTCTTGGGGAGCCGGGTGGGAACCGGGCTGAACATAAAGGAACATACCAGGTTGCCGCGGAGAAGGAGCAGCTTTCTTTGCGACAGTCTTTGAATTGGTTTGGACATGCGGTTGGAGAAGCAAAACTGTGAAGGACATGGACGAGGGGTAAACGACAAATCAAACAAGACACTGCACACAATACAGGACCTTGACCGACCATTGGAAGGGAGGAAACGAAGAGATCAATAAGAGTGGAATGGCAAAGGGCACAAACAAGTCAATCAAGTATAGCAAAACAGTCACCCGTCAAAACAAACAAATTACAAGAAAAAACAATTTCGCAGCACATGGCAACCTACACGCTTTCTGGACAAAGATCCCTGTGTTAACCAGCGGTCTTGTGCCATTTGCCTGCAACCATTGTATTTTTAACTTCCTACAAATGTGGGTGCCAAAGCATCTAGCCGAGTCCCCTAGCTGAAAGAACTTCGCCCACTACTCGTCGAGGTGCCATGGTCTGGGACTGCATCGTCGATTGCGGAGTCGCCTGGAGTTGCTTGAGCAACTGGGCTTGTCCAAGGAGTCTGACGATGCCCGGGTGATCATTCGGTTTAGTATATATAAAGTATATATGACGATGAAGCTGGCCTGGTTCATCACGCATTACAAACTACACCCAAATTGAAATAAAGAGTACTTACCGGGCTCATGGTCTCCTTCTCTCTATCGGCCTTAGACTTCCTGAGACAAAACCACATTTCTGCAAACGAAGACTGTAGAGACTTGGGCACAAACATGGAAGAATCATGATCCTTTTCACTTGTGCTACTCGGGGCTCTAACTCTGAGTTTTGATCACATCCCGAGGCAACAAACAACAACTAGCATGGACACTGATTCGGGCGTCAAACTTGCATCCAGTTCCATCCTGGGAAGACTCGATGTCCTCTTGTAAATGTGTGTCGGCATATGGGTGGTGAATGCCACCGGCCTAAAGTGCCTTTAGGACTGGACTTTGTCAATCTTTACACATCGTGTCCTTCAGTGGGTTCCCGATGAAATGGCACTTCACCACAGTTAGTTCATTTATGGACCTCCATTTGAAGGAGTCATCTCTTAAGCAAATGGCTACTTGTGCTATCTGCTATTATTTAATATACAAAAAACACGGGGTCATGCAGGAGCTTTGTCGCAATTGTGCTGACTTAAACACGTATAGCTTTTAGAACGTTTGAAGGTGCATCTTGATCTGTCGCGGTTCATCATATCACACGATGCTTTTCCGGTGGATGATGTTGCCGGCCTTCGGCTGGACAGGGTAGAGCAGGATGTTGTCCACCCGTGTGTCCTCACGTGAACCGGCGGCCCACGAAAGGAAGTAGTATGATAAATGGACTCCCTGCAACAATCATAGAGGCACATGGTCTTTCCCGGGGCCGTTGTGCACTTCCATGATTGTTGCAGGGTAGGTTTCAAGATGTTTTAAGGGTGGCCCACAACCAGCAGCATGTTCGTGCACGGCACGTTTCCTGGCGAGCATGGCTGGTGGAATTTTGCATATATATATATACTAGACTAAACCGCATATACTATATATATACACTGCACTGAATGGCGGCAGCGCTGGTCACACAAATCTAGCTTGGAGGCATCATACACGGGGCAACTAAACGATACACGACGAAAAACAGTGACCCCAACTAGATAGACAAGTCATTCCACTGAGCTGTTCTTGGTCCACTCTTTTCTGTTTGGAGATCCCATGAAGTCACCGCACACGTCAATAGTTTTTGTTCCCTTAAATGCGTGGCCTACCGATGCCATTTTTCCTAATACACTCCTACTCTTAGTATCCTCCGTTTGCTGTGGTGTGCATTGTGTTGGTTCGGGCTTCCTTTTTCTGTTGATCTTCCTCTTTCGCAGCCACTCCAAAATTAGCAAATTCTAATTCTATGCGCTGTCACCAACTGTTAGGTTTGAGTATTGCACAATGTCACAACATATTGACCATGAATGACCATTCCATACCTCTCGTCCAGAACGACAAACACAACATTCAATCACCACCAGTAGGTCACTGGGTATGATGAAAAGCTGTTCAGTGAGTCCTCGTTTTGCAGCGACATCTGGCCCGCAAAGAAAGCTCATGAATTGATAGCGTTGAAGGCTGGTAGGCCCAAGTCTTTGTAGAACTGAACCCTTATCTAGCTGGGGACATGGGCAAGCATCGGTAGAAAATGGTGTTCGCACATTTCAAGACCTTTGCAGGAAGTACACTGCTTGAAAGAATCATGGTTACGTGGATGGCATGGCCCCTTGGATGGTTACGTCATGCTCTACCAACAGCTGTTTGTTCTCCTTGTTTTCCACTTCCATGACTTGGAGTGGACGATTGCCAAGCTCCGAGACTGACGCCCCTGGAGTCAGTCCCAAACCCCCTCTCCTGGATCAGCTGGTCCTAAACGCGAACCGCGAAGCAAGCAACGGGACCCACGGGCCAATGGTGCGAAGATCAGCTGGATTCTGCATGGCATGGCATTTACATGGCATGAATCATTCGTTGATCTATCAACAATTGGATGTGTCATCTGACCACATCCTCAAACAATACTAGAAACATCATGAAGCATCAGTTGTTGCTGTCACCGCTCTTCCCCGGCAAAACCTCCGTTCCCCCGCAAGACCGACATGACGGCTGAAGTTGTGAGCCATGGCTCACCCAACATCTTCCCAACCTGCCTACCCATCGTGCCCTTCCAAACACTCAACTGTTCAGCACATTCGAACACACTCTGACATTGGTTTTCAGTTCACTCAGTTCCCAAAAGACACAAAACACACACACACAAAAGACCAAACAAACAACCCCAAAAGACCCAAACCCTGTCGAACCTGTGAAGCGTTCGCTTCGACAGGTTCGAGTCCCACGTCAAAACCCGTGTTGAAACGGCACCAACGATGGCTCCGCAGCCCCTCTCGGAGCTTGGTGGAGCGGTGTCGGGGCACCCCATCCGACTCAGGTCGACGGTCATGATCCGATCATCAAGTAACCACCTCGCAAGACTCGTCCCGGAACGAGGCACGTTCCGGGGCGGCTTCTGCTCGCGCTGCTTCTGAAGAAAGCCCTGCATCTCTTCCCGAAGCACTTGGCTTTTGGCGGCTCGGCCCTGGCGGTCTGGGCCCGATAGGATGGAGAGTTGTTGCCTTCAGTGCAGTGGACAGGTGTGAAATCTCCGGTCAAATCCCAGTGCTGCTTCCTCTCAATAGCCATCGTGACAAACATCCAAAGACAGCCAAATACTATAATATATATATATAAATGTTAAAGCGCTCACACTTCCAATATGGTGGAATAGTAGAACGGTTGGTCTTACACTAAACAGATCCATACAGTACATCAAGCCTACCACCAGCATCCACCAGCTGCCAGCATCCCAGAACCTGCCTTCGCAATGGTCTCCCCCTCCACGAAGGGGAAGTACGACACTGGAGGGCCTCCCACGGTCTGACTCACCACATCAGCAACAGCTGAAGATCTCAAGGTCATTTCGCCCAGTGGCCAAATGGCCTGGAAAATAACTCACATGATAGAACCTTCCAAAGGGACCCCCTCTCTTAGCCTTGCAACTTCTCTTCAAAGGAAGGAGGTCAGGAGATTGTCCCTTATTCAATTATTAAATAACATATTTCAACTAGGAAATGGCTCCCCTTGAAAGGTGTAGACCTCACAACTCTCTCCATGAAGTTAGTGTTGGAACATTTTGGAACCCCGGCAAATGGCCTCTCTTGGAAGCCTTCAGTGCTGCTCTCTGTTGTTCCTTTTCGGCAATGCTGGCTTTGTATTGCTGCCTTGGGCGGGGCACAGCAGCACCCTGGTAGAGCTGTGCCATTAGGAGAAACAAAGTGAACACTCAGTTTTTTTTGTGAGCACCCCAATGTTGAGCAAGCCTGCGTTTCACCTCTATATATCCTGTGTGAGGTTCGAAGAACCCTTGGAGATTTCCAAAAAGAGCAACTTGCCCATCCGAAGAAGCTCTGGCATTCAGGCTCTTGGCTTTGGTGAAATGAGAGCTTCCATGAAGCGTTCTCAAAGTTCTTCAATTAGGGCCGAGGTCAAACACTTCAGTAGGCTCAGTCAGGGTTTCACTGTAGAACGATGTCCGGCCTCTGTTACTAGACTGAACGACCGAAGCCATAGAGTCAAGCTCCAGCAAGCTTCCACCGAACATGGCCAACTGGCGGTCTCGTTCAATTGACCAAGTCAAGTGGATTGGCACTTGGTGACATCTCAAGGTCAAGCTGCAGCATCCTTCAGTCTCGTTAGATCTGAAAGGTTGGTGTTTCACCCGGGGTCAACGCTTCGACGCTAAGAAAGCTGCTGCTTTGATCTGCTTTGGCCCAAGCCCAACCTATTCTGCAAGCAACTATATACGCTCTGGTGTCTCAATATCCAATCCAATCCAGAAGGAAAACCCAAAGGTCAGGGTGGCCTGGGCGGAGTCCAGCAATCAATGAAACACTGTGCGAAAAACCAAGGGACGCCAGGTCCTTCAGCATGGAGCGCCTGCTCTGCACTGTCGCCTTGCATGAAAACCCAGCGAGGCGGGATGTTCAGATGAGGAATCCTCAATTCATGTGACGCTACGCCTCGTGACGCTACGTGAGAGTACGTGGCCACGCTTTCGCCTAGTGACCCTCGAAAAAACATGACTCTCCCCATCGGCGATAGAACAGTAAGAAATCAACAGAAGGCTCAGAACCCTGTGGAAGTTTTGATAGAAGCTGTCAGAGCCAGAGGTGACGAAGCCGGGGGATGAAGCAAAAATTCACACCACTGGACACCTGGTGGGCGCAAAAACTTGGACAGGTGCTATAGGTTTATCTCAACAATCGATCAACCAACCATCACACAACTGCATCGCTTTTCTGATTCTGATTCTCGTGATCTCCCAACACTCTCCAAATGCCCAAGCTGTCCAGGTTCGCCTTGTCCCCACCTGAACAGAATAAACGACTGAGGAGGTCCATCTACCAGGGTTTAGGGGTTTTGACGCACAGCCAACTGTCCCGACTACACCTGTCCTTCTGTTTTCGCCCGCCCGGCCGTGCCTTGAGACCTTCGCTCTTCATCCGATCTTCTTCAATGAGCTTTTGCACCATCTCGCGGCTGTTCTTCCGCGCCAGGGCCTGATTTGGTGCTTTTCGGGTTCGGATGATCAGTAGGTCAGTATATAAATATATAATAATATATAGGTTTCTCATGGGATGATCCTTCAAATCTGGTGGAGCACTCGAGCTCTGAGGCCACATTCGAAGACATTGGTTGCTATATGCAGTGGTGACTGGCAAACAACTGTGGGTCAGACGAACTTTCAAACGTTTCGGCAATCTCTAGGTGGAGCAATTCTAATCTCTGACAGAAACAAAACAGAAAAAGGCTGCTTGGGGCCTTCTGCTCCTTCTTCTCCTCGATGAGTTGCTTGTTCTCCTCGAGCAATTCTCTAGCAGACCTCACGGCTTCAGAGTTCTGTTCCGCTTCTGCTTCCTTTTTTCCACCTCTCTGTTCCTCTCTCCCTCTGAAACTACAAGTGAACTATAAGGCTCCCCACATGGGCAAAGAGCCTCGTCCTCCCTTTGAAGGCCTCGGAACTTTCAGAGCCGTGGCGTTTCGGTGCGGGCGCTAGGTCACACGGCAGCCCAGCGGGCCCAGCGCCCTTCATCCAGTCCAGCGCCCTCCACCTCTATGGGTCATGGGTCAGCCCCACTCTCGATCTCATGATCCCTTCCACAGGGCAGCACCAGCCTCGGCAAAAGCCGCGTCTCCATTTCATCAACTGTCATCGACATGGACATATCCTGGCAGGACCAATGAAAAATGCAAACATGATACGCAAAGTAGATGAGACCAATGACATCTCTTGGCTTTGCATATCTCCGAATGCTCTGTTCCCACCATCCTGCGATGGAACCCACCCAGAAAAACATAACGTCCCTTGAGAATCCTTGAGATGCCGGAAACGCTGGGCGGAACTCTGGTGATTCGACCCCCCGCTGTTAAGATTGTTAAGTCACTACTTGGGAGAAACTGCAAGAGGTTAATCGGTGCCATACATGTAATAATATACATGGCATTACATGGCTATATACTGACTAGCAAGAATAAGAAAGAGGCTTATTGCTGTTGCGCTGCTTTCGGAATGACTTCGGGCCAAATTATGCACTGAATAGAATCCTCTCTGAGAAAATTTGTTTTCTGAACCGTCTGAACCAAACTCAAATGAAAACAACGCACGGAGGCAACATTTTCCAAAAAAGGTCCCAAAGAAGCATAGGAAAAGAAACAAAAATCTGTTTTGAATCGATCCGTTTATCTGCCCGATTGTTTTGATCCATGATTCTTGACTCTTCCTGGGTGTGTTGTTTTCACTTGACTTTTTGGGCGAACTCTTTTTGAGCAAATGCACCCCCCTTCAACGGCTTCCACAGTGTCTTTCGCCTGCGATCGAGTGCTGTTGGCGCTCGGCGGCCCTCGTGGAGTCGACTCCCTGAGGCAAGGAGTCGAGGAGACACGAAGGACGACCGTGGGTTCCATGGAAGCGGAACATGGATGAACATGGTTCCCCTCCAAGACACCCTGTTTCTTAACAACACAGCATGGCGGGAAGTCCCACTTCATGTGAGGTCTTTCGAGGGATAATGGCGCCTCAGCATCTGCAAATATCCACAGCACCCATCGGTACTGCCCGTAGCTACTAGTAGCGTCCTTGCTACTAGTAGCAATGGACTCCCACCTAATAGCGACGGCCTCCACCTAGTAGCTTCTCGCTACGGCCTCCACCTAGTAGCTTCCTGCTACTAGCAGCAATGGCCTCCAACCTAATAGCGATGGTCTCCACCTATAGTATCTTCTTGCTACTAGTGGCACTGGCCTTCAACCGAATAGCCATGGCCCCCACCTAGTAGCTTCTTGCTACTAGTAGCAATGGCCTCCAACCTAGTAGCGATGGCCTCCAACTTAGTAGCGATGGCCTCCACCTAGTAGCTTCTTGCTACTAGTAGCAATGGCCTCCAACCTACTAGCGATGGCCTCCACCCAGTAGCTTCTTGCTACTAGTGGCAATGGCTCTTGCTACTAGTAGCAATGGCCTCCAACCTAATAGCGATGGCCTCCACCTAGTAGCTTCTTGCTACTAGTAGCAATGGCCTCCAACCTAATAGAGATGGCCTCCACCTAGTATATAGTAGCAACTGCCTCCAACCTAATAGCGATGGCCTCTATCTCGTAGCTTCTTGCTACTAGTAGCAATAGCCTCCAACCCAATAGCGATGGCCTCAACCTAGTAGCTTCTTGCTACTAGTAGCAATGGCCTCCAACCTGGCCTCCACCTAGTAGCTCCTTGCTACTAGTAGCAATAGCCTCCAACCTAATAGCGATGGCCTCAACCTAGTAGTAGCAATAGCCTCTAACCTAAAAGCGGTGGCCTTAGCTTCTTGCTACTAGTAGCAATAGCCTCAAACCTAATAGCGATGGCCTCAACCTAGTAGCTTCTTGCTACTAGTAGCAATAGCCTCCAACCCAATAGCGAAGGCCTCCACCTGGTAGTTTCTTGCTACTAGTAGCAATAGCCTCCAGC